>BQNB010102117.1:3175-24319 GCA_026074375.1 Tanacetum coccineum
CCCCCCCCTCCTTGGCCTACGAACCACAAGGACCATGTGGTACTTGGTTCACTCTTTTTGCTAGTCACCCATTCCTAGTTCCAAAAATATCTTAAACCCTGGTTCACACACTATATAAACCTCACTTTGCAAGACTTAGGTCATTTCATACATTCCTTGCCTCACCAAAAACATTTTCTCTCACTCTCTTGCTCTCCTTGCCCACGACACACATAAACACACACACTAAATCCATACTTTTGATTTTTACCAAGATTCACATATTCCATACTTCATTTTATCAAGATCCAAGGTTATTCCAAGAAGGTTTTCTTTTGATTTCAAGTATTTTCAAGATCTACAAATTAGGGTTTGATTTTTATTTAGGGTTTTTCAAGATCTATTGATTTTGGGTATAGATCTTGTGTTATTACTTCTTGTTCTTTATTCTTGTAAGTATCTTGAATCTTTATTTCTGGTTTTCCTATATTCTTTCTTATATGTTCAAGATCCATACATCCATATGTTGTGTTTTAATTTTTGAAAGATTTTAAAGACAAGATTTCATAAATAATGATACTACTTTATTTTACTAGTTAAATATTATATTTTTGGTGAGATGAGAGTTGATGAGTGTTGCTACAATAGAAATGCAAGGATTAGGTTAGATTTAGGTGTGGTTTTGTTGTGGATTAGTTGTGAATGGAGATTAGGCTAGATTAGGCACTATTGTGAAGTTTAGGTGGATTTTGGTTGTGTTTTTGGCAAAAAGTGTTTGCTGTCCCAAATTTGTTTTGAGGTTTTAGTCGACCTAAAAATGTTTTCATTAGGCGTAAAAGTAGTTTTTGAAGAGCTCGTTTCGAATAGATAATTTTTCATATATCGCACATTAAAATTGGATTTAAAACGACCAAGTTATAGCCAAATGAAACTTGAAACATTTTTCGACAAAACCGGATGAATAGTGTGCTGATATGAATAGTAAAATGAGTTTTCGGACACTTTCGGACATTTTTGGACTTTCTAAACACTAGCAAAACATATAGTAACGCATACATATTGATTAGTATCATTTAAAGACGCCGTTAGCATATTTTGGGAAAAGCAATAAAACTACTAAAAATAGTAAGTTTGGTAAGAATTTAGCGGAACGGACTTGGAAGTTAAGTAATTAAGGCTAGTTAGTGCGTTTTGAATTATGGAAACTTAACAAATGTAGGGGACGATATTAACGTCCCGAAACTAAAAACTTTCCTAAAATAGAAACTTTCAAAAAATAGTAATTTTTTGTTAAACGCCAAAACTTACGAAAAACTATATGATTTCATTTCATCATGTTTTGTTAAACAAACTAAAGCAAACACACAAGGATGTCTTTTGGTGATGAACATATTGTGCAACTCTTGGCATACTTTCCGTGTTTCTGAGACGCGTTATTATTCTAGGTCGCAGCTAGATTTCTATATCATCTTTTACTTGCGTGATTATCATTTGCTCATTTTACTAAGGTGAGTTCATAGCCCCACGTTTTACTACTTTTACTTTACTATTTTGGGGTGAGAAACATTGCTTGTTTTCAAACTATGGACACAGTTACTTTACGTTTCCTTTTCCTGATTACGTGTTGCCTAAGTAACGAATAGACCACTAATTCCCGAATTATCATGAACCGTTAATTGCTTAACCGACCGTAGTGGTTAAGTGAGCGTGAATGTTGTAAATAGATCTATTAGGAGTAATTATTGTAAACCGTGTTTATTGAATGAGTATAATGAGTACAATACAATGTATATATATACTACACATTGGGCCTAATCATGGACAATACCTCTTGGGCGTAGGAATACTATTGAGCAATATAAATATGCTTCCTTTAAATTGACTTCGTGTCAACAGCTAGTGCAACAGTAAATAACAGTCTTTGATTGAAAGTTTATCTGGTTGATAAAACTTTACGGCGTACTGTGAACTTGTGCCACTTTTAATATAAATTCAAACATATGAATGCACTCAACATTAGTTGACCGTTTAGCATGTTTTTCCTCAGTGCTTACTGGATGTCTTGCTTGCTATTAGGTGTCGCGATCATTGGGTGGGGCCGATTTTCAAAATGCTAATAGCCTACTGTTTAAACACTGTTGTTAAATTTCTTAAAAACTTTTATTCTCCTGCCGCAGATTATCGTTAAAGTGATGTCCAAACTTTAACTATTTTAATTATGCAACAAGGTTTGATTTTCAAACTACCCTTAAGGTCGTATCCCTGTGTAACTTGTGTGATGTGTATTAGGACGTCACGCCACTGGACACGTGTTCCACTAGCCTCCCGTTTGGGGTCTGACAAGGGAGGCACCAACTCCTCGAACGAACCTGGGGGAGCTCCCTCTTAACAATACTCTTCTCTCACACCAGGCTCAGCCTTTCAGACCTATAGTTTGCATACTCCATCTGTAATTGACCATCCATGTTAAACCCCCACGCGCAACCATAGCTCCATTATCAATGACCAAACTCTGAATTTACCTTCCAGAACCTAGATGGTAAACTCCCCTTGCCGGGGGCACCTCTACCTATCATTTCTCAAAGGGGTAAACCAACTAGCTTTCACCAACAATGCCTACCTTCATACAATGTTCCTATGTATCCACAGTTACCCCTTCGAGTTACTTCCCTTCGATTCCAGCCCATTTCGCACCACCAAATAGGCCTGAGACCCAAATCCTGCAGCTCTTCGCATACTCCACAGTCCATAACCCCGTTTGTGTGTGATTGAGATTTATCCCTTTTCGACAGACAAAAAAAATGCCCTCCCATATTGGTGTCTTAACGATGAAAAGAGGGACCCATATAATTCTTACACCGTTCGAAGGGCCATCCGCTGGCAAAATGGTTTAATGCCCGTAGTCTGCCACAGGTTCACAGACACCCTCAAAAGATTCCGCACATATGGTGGAATATCAAATAACAGGTACCATTCTCAACTAGGAGGAAGATCTGAAGGCCAAGTTCCGTCACACTGTCATCAGTCAGCAAAATAAAGTTCACAAAGACCACTTTGGCGTGACAATATCAAGCAAAGAAAAGACGAAAGTACCCAGAGGCCCTTGGTACCAGAGTCAACTGATGATACTTTACAGGTTTTGGGTCTGCACGAAGAACAACGCATCTCTGGGTTCATTCATGTTTTAAGGACAAGAAGCTTAGTCGAGCATCTCTCCATAGACCTCCCATCCACCTATAAGGGTTTGATGGAAAACCCTACACCTGGATCGAAGCAAGAGAAGTGGCAACTAATGGAACTCCTAATGATCAAAGGGAAAACTTTGAAAGGTCGAAGAGATCCTCTTGAGACAATAACCGAGGACAAAAAGGCAGGGTTAGGTTCTCCCCATACCGAGGACCAAACCATGGACTGCTCTCTAACCTGCCCAAAAGCCCAAGAGAGATCCTCGCCACAGAAAAGGCAACTAAGAGTTTCGAACAGCCTCCTCGTATGCTTGGAAGCAAGGCGGTCACGAGACATGTCCAAATATTGCCATTTCCACGAAGACCATGGGCATGACACCAACAACTGTCGTCAATTAAGAAACTAAATTAAAGAAGCCGTAAAATCAAGACAGCTTTCCCATCTTGTGAAAGGAATCAAGAAAGAAAGAGTAAAGGCCTCCGAAAACCAGCGAACAGAAGGGAAAAAAGACAAAAGCACTGCACCAGCCAAAACACCTATACTCATGATAAGGCAGGATGAGTCGTATACAAAAAAATAATTCAAAATCCTTACCTTCGAAGGCAAGGAGATTACGTTCCCTTCGGGAGGTAGCAATTCTTCAGCACCGGTAGTAATAAAAGCTAAGATCTTTGGAAGAGAAGTAAACCGAGTGCACATGGATGGCGGAAGCTCATGCGAAATAATTTATGAACACTGCTTCAAGAAATTAAAACTGTCCATCAGAGCATCCAAGATAGACTCGAAGGTCCCTTTAGTCGGATTTTCACGAGAAAAATCCTGGTCAATTGGGAAAATTCCTCTGGAAATCACGACAGGTGATGCCCCCCTCACAAGAAAGGAAAATCTCGACTTCGTAATCATTAAGTCTGATTCGCCATCTAATATGTTACAGGGGAGGACAACAATGCAAAAAATGGGAATCGTAGTTTCCACCATTCACGGGGCCATCAAATTCTACACCACCGAAGGGATTGATACTGTATTCTCAACATACGAATCTGATAAGGCCAAAGAAGGAATGAAGAAGGCCAGAGAGACACCCCCAGCAAGTGAAAAAGGGGTTTTCAGCAGTATTACGGAAGAAGAAAAAGTGGTCGTTAACAACAAATATCCGGAACAAACAGTCACTATCGGAAAGCAGCTACCGGAACATTTCAAAAGAAGGCTACGAGACCTCCAGAAGGCCATTGCGGATTTCTTCGCATGGACCCATGCTGATATGACAGGGATTCCTAGAACCATTATGGTTAAAGGAAATCCCTTCAATACAGAAACCAAGTTGAATGAATACAGCCACGTCAAGCCAATCAAGCAAAAAAGCAGGGGTCTGGGCCCCGATCGCAGTACAACCGCTTGTAAAGAGGTGGAAGAGCTAATGAAGGCAGGAATCCTATGAAAGATCAATTATCAGACACGGGTAGGCAACCCAGTCGTGGTAAAGAAAAGTGACGAAGGGTGGAGAATGTGTGTTGATTTCACAGATATAACAAAGCCTGCCCCAAGGACTATTACCCTTTACCCGAAATTGACTGGAAGGTAGAATCTCTCTCAGGGTTCCGACTAAAATGCTTCTTGGACACATATAAAGGTTATCACCAGATTCAAATGGCAGAAGGAGATGAAGATAAGACGGCTTTTTTCGCGGGAGAAGGGGTCTTTTGTTACCGAAAGATGCCTTTTGGTTTAAAGAATGCTGGAGCAACATACCAAAGGTTAGTAGACAAGGTCTTCCACGATCAAATAGGGAGAAACCTTGAGGCATAGGTTGATGACATGGTAATCAAAAGTACGTCCAAAGAAGAAATGTTGGCAGATATTAAGGAGACTTTCGAGAAGTTTCAATCAATCAACATGAAGCTCAACCCGAAGAAGTGTTCCTTCGGCATCGAAGAAGGCCCATTCTTAGGACATCTGATTACCAAACAGGGGATACGGGCTAACCCCTCGAAGGTAAAAGCCATCACTGATGTTGGGCAGCTAAAGACGCTCAAAGAGGTACAGAGTCTTAACGGAAAAATAGCAGCCCTCAACCGTTTCCTATCAAAGGGTACCGAAAGATCCCTTCCCTTCTTTAAAGTACTCAAAAGCTGCATCGATAAGAAGAATATACAATGGACACAAGAAGCAGAGGCAGCACTTCAAGAAATGAAGAAATTTGTAGAAATACTGCCAACGCTCATGGCACCAGTACAAGGAGATATTCTAATAATATATCTCACACCCTTGACAGAGTGCATAAGTGCCGCTTTGTTCGCAAAAAGGGAAGAAGAGTAGGTTCCTATTTACTTCCTAAGTAGAGTTTTACAGGGGGCTGAGCTTAACTTCTCGGGAATGGAAAAGCTCATACTAGCATTGGTACATGAAGCAAAGAGGTTACGAAGGTACTTTCAGGCACATATGATAACAGTCTTGACCAATTCACCCATAAAACAGATACTTATGAAACCCAAAAATTTAGGACGAGTGGCTAAATGGGCAATTGAATTAGCAGAGCATGACATTGTGTTCCAAGAAAGGGGTAATGAAATGCCTAAAGATTTCCTAATCGAAGTGCCCCTTGAAGATAACAAAAAGGAAACAAAAGAGAAAGCAGACACAAAGCCAGCGAAAACAAGCTACGAATGGAAACTATTTACCAATAGAGCTATGAGTTCCGACAGTTTCGGCGCAAGACTAATGCTGATAGATCCCGAGGGAAAATAATATACCTACGCCTTACGCTTCGGATTCGAAACAACAAACAATGAAGCAGAATACGAAGCACTATTGGTTGGGTTGCGAATATCACAAGAGATGGAAATTACAAGCTTGACAATCTTTGTAGACTCCCAGTTATTGGTAAATCAAATAAAAGGTACCTACGCAGCCAAGCAAACAACGATCAGAGAGTACTTACAGAAGACCAAAGAGGCTTTGAAGGGCTTCGACAGCTACACGATCGAGCACATCCGAAGGAACCAAAATAAAAAAGCTGACGCATTAAGCAAGCTGGCTTCGATGACCTTTGAACATCTTACTAAGGAAGTGCTGGTCAAAGTCCTATCGAAACGGTCAATAGAAGAGAAATAGATCTTACAGGTCGAAACTAAAGAAGGAGAAAGCTAGATGACTCCTATCCATGAGTACTTAGTGAGTGGTCTATTACCGGAGGACCCAAAAGAATCTAGGAAGATCAGGGTCAAGGCACCTCAATACAAGTTGATTAGAGGAAACCTGTACCGAAGATCCTTCTACACCCTAGGGCTTCGTTGTGTAGCTTCACCACAGACTAATGACATCGTAAAAGAGGTACATAAAGGTTCCTGTAGTTTCAATGCAGAACCACGATCAATGGTGGTTAGAATCACGAAGCAAGGGTATTACTGGCCATCAATGCACCGAGATGCTGCAAAGATACATCAAGACTGCAAAAAATGCAAGGAGCAATCAGCGATAAAGAAAGTAGCAGAAAGCAACGCGATGACAGTCGAAAGTGGATGGCTATTCAGTCATTGAGGAATTAACATCCTGGTGCCTTTACCAACAGCTCCCGGAGGTTTCAAATTCTTGGTAATAGCCGTAGAACACTCCACGAAATGGGTAGAAGCAAAACCCCTGACCGTTATAAATGGAAGGCATGCAGAAAGATTCGTATGGGAATACGTAGTGTGTGGATTCAGAGTGCCACGAACAATCAGCTCGAAGGACGAGAAGCATTTTTGAGAAGGTATTTTTACAGATCTTTGCAAAGGATTATAAGTCACGCAATCCTTCTCTCCTATTATGGAGCATACAAAAATAATGCACCACATCGAAAAGCAATTGGCTTGAAGTCAACAAGGATGGGTGGACGATCTCGCTCAACTACTATGGATACATAGAACGCTTCCAAGAAATAGCCAAAAAGAGACACCGTTTAGCCTAACTTACGGCTCTGAGGCTATAATCCCTATATCCGAAACTAATGTTACTAAAGATGATAGGGGAAGGATAAAGGAAGTTGACAAGAGAAGATGAAGCAAGGAAATAGCTTCAATCGAAGAGGCCTATTATTAAAACAAGCTTCACAGGTACCATAGTGAAAGGAGTAGTCACTTCATTTATAATGTCAGAGACTTTGTCTTACTTTTGCAAAACAACACAGGAAGCCCGCAGGTATGGCAGGGTCCTCACATGGTAAGTGAAGTTCAAGGAAAGGAACTCTACAAAATTGTTGATGCATCCGATCACTCATTGACTCAAATAGCAAAGGGTACGAGCCTTCGTAAGTTTTACATGTAAAACTTACCTTTTATAGTCTTCTTTATTTTAAACAAAAGTCATTGTTTCGACAATCCAAAAAGTGTATCAAACTAAGTGTTCATACGCAAGATGATGTAAATCTTTCTACACTACTAATGGAACTAACTTCTAAATCTTTTGTGTCGTTATTTACAACAAAAGACCTCATCATGCCACACTTGAGCCTAAATACTACTAAGTTCAACGTTTGAAAGGATGTTGTGAGGCCACACATGAGCCCTACAAAAAAAACATCCATAATATTCACGTAAACTTTCCTCATTGCTTCTTTTAGCCTTGAGGACATAATGAAGTGGGTCGCAACCCTTCATTCGAAAATTGACAAATAAGTCAAAAGTTTAAGGCCATGCTTGAGCCTCCGCTTGATAAAGCACATAAGGGAGTCAGACTGAAAATCCTCCAGATCCTCTAACATGATTAGGGACTGTGTTCCCCATGGAAACCTACCATAAGGTTTAACAACTTAAGGCCACACTTGAGCCCTCACTTCATAAAGTCAAACTTTACTAATAAATGATGAAGGGGTCATACCAAAGTCCCCCACAGTCATGACAAAAGAAGCAAAGGATATCATAAAAAAATATGGGACTGCGTCCCTATATTTAAACCCCCAAGGGGAGGATACTATTCGAAGTCAACCTTGAAGGTCGACATAAACTGTTCATACAATGGCCAACATAAACCATTGTCAAAATTAAATTGTTTAAAGGCCGAAGCCTGGACAGTAACAAATTGTTCAAAGGGTACATGCCACCCTTAAGACCGAATTAACACCAACATGGTAACCTTTAAGGAAGTTGAGAAGATTGAGGCTTCATAATGGAGGCATCTGCAGGAGGAGACATTGGATTGGAGACTGGAACCAAAGACGAGGTAGCCCTTTGAGAAGAAGGCAAGGGGACTTGAGTCTTTGAAGGAGCTGGTCTTTGCAGAGTTGGGGGCTTCTTTGACAATAAGGCTTCAAAAGGAGCCGAGGGATCCGCCAAAAACTCATTCAACCAAGAAAAGGTGGCGGCGATAAGATCGTTGCTGGCCTAAGTATGATCCTTCTTGCAAGAAGAACGATAACCTTTCACCTTCGACAAGTCGAAAGGCTCCTTCATATCAGCAACCTGCTCAAAAGCCCTACATCTCCCATACACAATAGCGGAGGACACAAGATTACCAACAAGGCTACCTATTTCATCACTATGAACAAGTTTTAACCTTGCCTTTTCGGCCTTAAGAGAAGTGACCTTCGACTCCAAGGACGAAAGGCTTTGTCGATAGCCTGCCTACTTCTGGCTCTCTAACATCATCCTGTCAAGATTTAACTTATGCTCTTTGACTTCAACAGAAAGAACAGATATCTTTTCCTGAAGAGCCACCACAGTGAGGTTCTTTTCAAACTCAGTCATAGCAACCTCACATTTAACCTACATCCTCTCACACTCCTCTTCCTTAGCCCTTTCCCTGCTCCTCATAACATCACACTCTTACCTTAACTTCTCAATCACCTGCAATAACTCACGAGACCTCCTGTTCACAGCATTATCAACCACAGCCTGCCTCGTATAACAGCGGTCATGAAGATCCAGCAACTCGAAATCCATATGGTTATCTAGATGATTCTTCTAAGCTGGAGGAGTAATAGCAGATATCTTGAGGTGATAGGCAGCAACATCCTTAAGCTCAAAGACATCAGGAAGACCTAAGAAAAAAAAGAGAAAAGAGAAAATAATAAGCATGTTAATGAATCTATGAGGAAAAAACAATAAGGGGCAAGAAAAAAATGAGAGTATACCCTCGTCATCATTAGAAACTGTCAAGAAGGGAGCATCATCCTTCGAGGAAGAAGTTTTGGCACGAGTAGCACGGGAGGTGGAAGACCCAGAAGCAAGCTTCCTCTTAACATGAGACCTCGACGACCCTCCTCTACTTTTGCACTTCCTATCTTTTATTTGAGCAGCTACACTCCCAGGATGAATGACAAATAGCTCAGGCTTCGGGCTTCCCCCAGGATCCGTTGTAACCTCTACAGGCTGAATCTTAGGCTCTTCATTGGCTTTCAAAGGCTCCGTGTTCACTGAAACAGATGAGGAACCAATACCAAAGCCCGAAGAAGGCTCCTTAGGCAAAAACGCTAGGTCCTCATCGTCTTCGATGTAGAAAAGTTCCTAAAAGCCATTTTTGCAGAAAGAGAAAGTAAATTATATATTAGTGAAAAAGGAAAATGAAGAAAGAAGCAAGAAAGATAAATACCCTTTCCGCCCACCATGATCGCAGGTCGCTGCTGACCATGTTCCCATGAAGGTTTGAGGCCAACCAAGAAAAGAATAGGATCTGGAAACACACGAACACTTGTGGGATATCGACTAAGACGTTAGAACATGGGATTTTCTTCAATATTGAGGGGAAGCTTATCTTTGAAAGATTTCAAATCAAGTTTGTTTTGCTCAGACAGAAGTTGTGGATACTTGGCAGGGATAATGGAATCTCAAACATAGAAAAATAGTTCGTGCTAACCTTCGATGCGGGTAATAACTTTAGGAAGCAGATTCAGAATATGTTTTTCAGACCTTTTAGCAAACGTCAGCCACTTACCAGCTCGACACAAATTAAAGAACCCTCAGAAGAGGTCGACAGAGGGCTCACAACCATAGGCTTTACACATGACAACAAAAGTAGTAAGCTTGGCACAGCCAAAAGGATTGAGTCTCGATATATGAACCTGAAAATATTCGAGAACTTCACAGAAGAACTCAGTAAGAGGAAGCCTAAGATTTGCTAGAGAGAATGAATGGGTGTACAACCCGACATACCCAGGAGGAGCATCAAAATGGTCTGATTGGATTTGAGAAGAATAACATGATATTCAAAAGGAATGGGGTAAAGGGCGAGAAAATCATTGAACTCTCCTTGTGAAAGTTCACAAGTTTAAGTGGTTATGGAGTCCTTCGCGCTCATAATTAAAAAAGGATGGTGATTATCTTACCTCAGAGATTGATGCACAGCAGGTCGAAGAAAGGATAAAGAAAGATGATGACAGAAAAAGAAAAGAAAGGTTTATGGCAAAGTATTTATAAGTATCTCTCAATACCTTCATGACCGTCCATGTGTCAAGCATCAGGAGTCATTCGGATTTCAAATTAGAAGGAAAATTGGGATAAGACATTCCCGATTACCCATGCAGACTATTGGGTAATCTTCATTAAAGACTCAACTAACTCCGCGACAAGTGGACTTATCAATTAATGCATGAAGTACATGTGCCTCGATGTTTCATATGGTCTTCGAGTGATTTGTTGATTGAGTAAAAAGCAATGCATTCATAGATTCATACATTACATTCGACCAGGGGGCTTGATGACGTACCCCCTCTCTGGCTCGAAGGTCTCCCCTTCGAGCTCAAATGGGATCTTCTCCCCAATTACACTATAAGATATTCAAATAGTTTTGAGTGGTGTAAAATCATCTTCGAGATGATTAACAGTATGGGAATCCGCCACGCGAAGGCCTACACCCTTCGCGGGAGGTCTTCGATGAAACTAGGACAAAGGTCTGGCTAAGTCAAAACCCATGTTCTCCCTCTCTACCAAGGCTTTCCCGCCAAAGTAGAGATCATGGTACACAATTCCTGCAATCACCCCTTAAATCATGGGACACCCCATGCGCTTCACTTAACGTAGTGTTTTCATTTGTGTTGACACAGGTTATCCAAGACTTGGCAATCAAGCAACCATCACAATAACTCTTCGATCCCTTCGAAGCCTGATCGTGCCCGTATTTGCACAATCAAAAACCATTACCCAACAACAATTCTTCATATCTCAATTTCTAAAGACTGAACAAACCCCATTCCATTTACAGTTTGATAACCACTTCCGCTGCAGTCGGGTGGTCTTTGTTTATTCTTTTTAAGGTTGGAGAGAGTTTTTGATGAATTGTTTTGTATATGGGTTTCATATGATATGAGATTGATTTTTTGTGTCAAGTTTATGTGTTTGGATCTGTGTCGTGAGTTACATGATGATGATTTGTAAGAGTTTTTGTTGTGATGAATTGAGTTAACACTAATTTTAGATCTTGGTGTTCTTGATATTGCTTGTTCTTTAACTGGATGATTTGTTTGTGTCGAGAAAGACTTTGGATGAAGATCTGGTGATGACTTTTAATATGGGACGATTGGTGGGAGGTTTTTTTGTTTATTGTTTTGTGGTGACTTGATTTTGGTGGAAGTAGGATGAGTGATGTGAGTGACGAGGGTTGTGTTTTTTTTGTTTGAGAGGGATAGGATAAGGTTTGTGTGGTGGATACTGGATCTGAGTTTTGGTCTTTAATTAAGTGTGTCTCCCTCCCTCAAAATATGCAACATCAGTAGCAGATTTTGATGAACACACTTAACATACTTATGTTATTAGCAACCATTTTCCGAACGGATCAAGGTTATGAGATTAACCAACCTCGCTTTGATACCATTTGTAGGTCCATGACAATCATGTAATATCTGATATATTAACCACGAGACCCATTTGGCTAACTAATAACATCATTTGTACTTTTAAACGTTTATAAATCTTATTAGAAATGAATCAAAGATTTACAAGTGCACCTGGTTGTTTGCGAACCAACAACCGGGATATAGAATATCAAATAAAACTCCCATTGTTCATAGCTTTACTCATGAACCAATGGGAGGAGAACCCTATCACTATAATATTACATTGTGTGTTTTCTGTGTAAGAATCTTTAACCTATCTCTATACAAATGTGCACTATATATAGGAGAGGAAAGGCAAAGCTTCCAAAAGAAGCTTTTAATAAAGTACTAAAGCAAATAGTTATTTTAACTATTTGCTTTATAGCTACCTAGTACTTTATAACTACTCATGTACCTTTTTGTCTTCCTTGCTTTTTGCATTTAGAAAGTTCTCGCCAATATCTTCATGTCTTCACTTCAGAGATGGTCTTCGAGAGTCAGTGAGCCATTTGCCAATACTCACTGACTCCATCATCCTGATCTTGGTTCTTTCTTCACTCGCTGAGGTCCGCCTCAGGTTATGATGAGTCTTTCTTCTAGACTCTGAAGAACATCTTGAGGATGACTCGCTGAACTTATTTAAGTTCAGCGACTTGTTTTCTACATAGGATATATTTAATACAAATGCTGTACAAGGGACAATTAGGCTCTGAATTTGCCCAACAATAAGTCGCATACCTAAGCATATAAACGAGTATAAATTGATAAACATAAAACAACATACAACTTATAAGATGCAATCGAGATAAACATAAACCAAACGTTAAATTATCATAAACACGGCTAATACCGCTAATAATCATTGTAACGAATACAAATGTCATAGACGGACGATTAAGGTAACCTAACCAAGTTAATGAATGATACCAAAAATCGAACGCGTATTTAGAGTATAAGAATTTACAAGGGTTTTCCTATTGATTGAAAGGCTTTGCGAGACCTTCGTAGCTTCTTTTTTCTTCTAAAAGTCGAACCTGGTGGTTAATGCCTTCTTATCAATCTTCGGTATATGATTTGCACTATGAGTTCGGTTGCACTGTATATCGAGGGACATAAAAACATGTTTTATGCCTTTTTTGTACTATTTAGCGAGCCAGGGAGTACCAATAATAGCACCCGTCGGAAAATTCTTTAGAGCTGCACGCGACACTAAATTTTAAAAGAAAATTTGACTAAAAAGAGCCCACAAATAATAAATGGGCTACTTTGAAGATTGCTCAATTTTATTGGTTTTATGGTTTACTCCCTCCGTCTTATTTTTATTGTCCACGTTTCCTTTTTGAGATGTCTCAATTTAATTGTCCATTGCTAAAAATAGATAGGGAAGTTTAATCAAGTTTACTATATTACCCTTTTTTGAAATTATTATTACAAACTTTAAAAAAAACTTTAATTAATTAGCTAAAGGTAAAACTGTCATTCTATCAAAAAATAAGAAAGAGAAAGCAGTAATAAATGCACTTTTTTAAACTGTGTGTTTTTTGTCGGAGGACAATAATTTTGAGACGGAGGGAGTATATCTGAAATGTCAAAAAACTTAAGACTATTTAACATTAACCACTTAAGGGTATGTTTGACAAAAGTAACTGTTGCTGAAACTGAAGATGGAGCTGTAGATGAAGATGATGATGAAGATTATGAAAATAAATTATTTTTATAAGCTGATTGAAATAACATTTGATTTTAAGAGATTATGAAAGATTTTTTTTTTATAATCTCTTATAATTTTGTCTGCCAAATGAAGCTTATATTTTAGGTAGTTTTTTTTTTTTTAAAATAAACATAATCTCTTGATAATATTGTGTACCAAACATGCCCAACGTTGCTAGTTGAAAGCTCGTTTGACAAAGAACGTTCTAACATTTTGTTTTTCTTGAAACGCTGCTTTTAAATTTTAACCAAAAAAATTGTTTAACGTTAAGATTTAACGTTACATCATTTTACTCTATGTACCCACTAACCCACCATTATAGCTATACTAACAAACATTTTTATCAAACACACAATTACTACCACTTTTAACTAGGGGTGGCGATTTCGGTTCTGTCCGGATTGGCATGCTCGGATTAAAAGATAAACGAGTTCAAATATCTCAACTCAAACCTGACTTATTTAGTTAATTGTGTCGAGAAGTTTAACCCTAATATCAGCATGTTTATTAAATATAACAAGGCCTAGGTTAGAAACCTTTTAAACAACATGATAAATATTTTGACTATCATTATAAAATATTTTGAAAATCGATTATATATTATCATAAGATATAGATACAATATAGTTGGGTGTTATTATAAGAGCATAAGGTGTCGTGGAGCCATCATGCTCAAGCCGTATGGAAAAGTGCTGTCACATCAACAATTTTCTCATAACACCATAATATCCATCACACCAAAAACACCCCTCCTTTCATAACACCAAATTTCTAATGCCGTCGAGCACCTTTTGAACCCTACATTTTTTCATTTATTAAATAAAACAACATATTTAACTGAAACTAAATTTATATGTACATTACATTTACGAGGCACTTGGGCCTCTTTTCGAGGTTTGGGCTTCAATTTGGGCTTTGGCATTTGGGATTCTCTTTGGTATTTGGGCTTTGATTTGAGCTCTGATTTGGATTTTAGAAATTAAGCAGTGATATATGGCATGGCAAAAAAAATCTTAATAACTCTTTTTTACAAAATGAGGTGAGATCATTAAAAAACAATGTCATATCAAAGAATAAAAGAACACATCCTAGCCATCCATTTTTCATCAAATAATAAAAAACCTCACTTTCCACCTCTTTTTTAAAAATTAAATATCTTGCAAACGGTAAATCGTCAAACAACAAAAAATACACCATCGCGACGAGAATTAAATCATCTTTCTATAGAGGGGCACTTTTATATACTTTCGACGAACTTTTTTCGAATTTTTTTTTCAGTCACGTCTGAAAAAATCACATGTGATTTTTCCAGACGTAACTAAAAAAAAATCGATTTCATATACTTTTGACGATTTTTTAGTGTTAAAATTTTCGCGAAGAAAAATTACACGTGATTTGTAAAATCACTTGTGATTTGTTGTTTTTAAAAATCACGTGCTATTTCATAAATCGCATGTGATTTCACAAATTCACTTATGATTTTTAAAGTAATAAATCACGTGTGATTTCATAAATTCATAAATCGCATGTGAATTTACAAATTTACGTGTGATTTTTCAAGTAATGAATCACATGTGATTTTTCGAATCACGTGAGATTTTTCGAATCACGTGTGATTTTTTCTGGGCGAAAATTAAAAAAAAAGTTCGTCGAAAGTATATAAAAGTGCCCGTCTATAGAAAGATAATTTAATTATCTTCGCGATGGTATAATTAAATTTGCGTAACGATTAACGGTTTGAGAGATATGTTAATTTTAAAAAATAGGATGAAAGTGGGTTTTTTAATTAAATAAACATAGGATTTAATATAAGCCGTTAGATGGAAATAAAATGGATGGATGAGATTGAAAGATTTGTTCTTTAATTGGACATTGTTCTTTATAGATCTTTTCTCTTTACAAAATAGCCTTTAAAGTTTCTATTATTTACGACTTTTTTATATAACAAATTTTATTTATCAAATATTTAACAGATATGTAACAAATTTGTAAATAAAAAATATATCGATGAAAATGTCTCAATATAAGCGTCGTTAGTGTCGTTAAGCAAAAGGACAAGGAAATAGTCTCTGGGGTTATCAGTCCGTTGTAAAGTTAGTTCTTAACGTAAAACCTCACGCTCCGCAGCGGAGCGCAGGTTAAAAACTCGTTAATAAAACAAATATACATTAAACTTTTTTGGCCCAATACACTTAATAAGCACCAAAAAATTTTGGCCCACAAATTTCTAGTCCACAGCCTCTTCTTCATCAGCCTCATCTTCATCTGTTATTTCACACTCCAAACTGCTGAATAAACAAAACAAGAAAAAAAAAATCAATTTTTACAAACCAAACACAAAGGTTCAAAGAAGAGAAAGGGAAGAAAAAAATTGGAAAACAAGACCATTTGACGGAAAAACGCGAGTCACTTCACTATCTTGTTACAAATCCATCACAAAACTGTTACTAAACTGTGACTCCTTTCTCCCATGTCAATTAGTGATACTTTTAACTGTCGCTAATCTGTTGATGTATCGTCACTAATCACCAACAGTACAAACAATATGGGAGCAGTACTAAAAATCAAATGTAGCAGTACTTGAAAAACATTGGCACTATTAATCTTGAACCGCAACAGTACTAAGTGAACGAGCATTATTAATATTCTTTGAGCCTCTTTTAACATAAAACCCATGTTCCAAAACAGTATAAACTGGAACTTCATGTGCGAATCATATTAAGCCCAGACATCAGAAATAACCATGAAGCACAAGAGTATTAATAATACATGAGCAGTACTTACTTGGACACGAACAATATTAATTCTTTTTGGTCGAACAATATTAAACAAATACATGTGCTGTCATATCTTCAATTTTTATAGAAGATCTCTTTGTCTATGTTCACAATAGCAGCTATATTCATCTTCGGATCCACTAGCAGCAGAAACATATGTTCACAACACAAACAATCACGTCCAAGAACAGTATTAACCATAAAGCTCACTAAACCCATTATGGATTAGGGTTTCTCACTTTATATTCATGTCCATTATGATAACGCCATAAACACAGATTCACATTCAACTTCCATATCATCAAACGTTATTAACAAATAAAAAGAACCATGAACGTGACAATATAATGAACTTCCTGTTCTTCATGAACAGGTACCACCATACACCATAGATCATTACCAACAGCTTCAACCTTCTGTAACATTACTTCACAACGTGATTAGGGTTTTATATAAAGAAACCTGTTATAACGTAAAATCTTAAAAGATTTTAATCATTCCAAATTCAGTCGTATGATGATGATGAAAATAGCGACTACTCAGATCCGATTTGACGATAGTAAGTGGGTCAAGAGATAAAACAATAAAGAACACCACGTCTCTATAACTAACAGATCTGAAAAATACCACCATGAATGAACAAGAAACCCAACGAGATCAGAAACAATGAAAACCATATAGCCAAAACCCTAGTAATTAGAGTTTTCTTGATCTCGGTTTAATAATACAGATGGTGCATCAAATCCACAACTTGAATATATATCACCAGTAAACATGCTACTAGGGTTCATCATCACCCCTTTAGGTAACTCACCAAGACTAGTAACACCAAAAACCTTTAAAAAAAAATACCTTTTCTGCAGTGGTTTTATAAAAATCATATCTTTAATTTGAAGACTCAAATCAAAGATCACTCCGGTCAGATCGTACCTATATGTGTATATAACCTCAATTAAAATTTTGTGACGATCCAACGGTTAACGAACGATTTATCATCGTTTTACCACGGCTGCCCAGAAAGTGACGAACATAAAAACCCTAAACGGATTTTTAGATTCTTCTTCGTTCTTCGACCATAAAACCTTGAATCCTAGATATCAAGAGCAACCTGCTCTGATACCACTTGTTGATCTTTGAAACCCGAGATTGATTAGATCTTATACCTAGGATATCATAACATTTGATCACGCAGCGGAATAACAAATAAGAACAACAATGTTATGAACAATATACACACACGTGTGTTCTTCTATTAGACTCTCATTGGAGAGTTCTAACTATGATTGATGCTCTAAAACTATTCACCCTACCTCTCTTTATATACTAGAGAGGCTAGGGTTTACAAGAAAACCTACATTTGATAAGAAGCTAATTTAATATTACACATTAAGTCTTTGTTGTTTCATCTTTCTTCTTTTCTTCATACGTGGTTTTGTAATCATCAAATCTCAAATCCCAACAGTACACTTTTAAATAGAAAATTTATATTAAAAATATTAAAAAAAATTATTCGTGTCAATAAGATTGATCCGAGCCCGAGTTAGTCAAAAAATTTCCAGCTCGATACCTGACCCTATTTTATATCCAGGTTACTCGAATTGAGCCAAATAGCTTGAATAATATTTTTTGACTCGAATAACCCGATCTGAATAAGTTTAATTGGGGTCGGGTCCGAGCATGTTCTTTTACGCCCCTACTTTTAACACCCGGGATAACAAACTCCGCGTGAAAAAGCAACACCACCACCTCAATCAAATCCACCACTATAAATACACATATTTGACCAGACTCTGACCACTTTCTTCCCATTTTCAAAACAAACACATACTCCCAACTTCCCTAACAAACTTCACCATCTTCTAACCGTTTTTTTCAACTGAATAATAAAAACCGTTTTTGACATAATCAACAATGGCGGACACACAGAATAATGCACGTGATCACCTTCTCTTCATTGCTCGTGTTGCTGAACAAACTAAACGTTTCGACGGTATAATCATCTCTTCACTTCACATTTCATTCATTTTAGCCTTCGATTTCGTTATTACGTCATTTATTGTTAGTTACTGATAGTTTAACGGTTATTGTGATGTCCGTACAGGTTTTTAGTTAAATTTGTTCATATTTTGTTATTTTAACCTTCGATATCGTTATTACTGTTAATTATTGCTAATTTGACTGTTAATATGTTCTCATTTGTTACTTTGACTGTTGATTATTGCTAGTTTAACGGTTATTTTGATCTATATTGTGAATTTAATTGTTATTATGATGTCCGTACAGGTTTTTAGTTAAATTTCTTCATAATTGATCATTATACATACATAGTTCGATATTTTTACCTTCGATATCGTTATCGGTGTTAATTATTGCTAATTTGACTTTAATATGTTCTCATTTGTGAATTTGACTGTTATTATGTCAAATATTGTTCAATTTAAGCATCAATGTGATTATTACTTCATTTATTGTTACATTGACTGTTATTATGCTCTAGTTTGTGAATTTGAAGCTTTGAGATGATTATTACTGTTAATTAGTGCTAATTTGACTGTTATTATGTTCTCATTTGTGATTTTAGCGGTTATTGTGATGCGCGTACAGTTTTTTAGTTAAATTTTAACGGTATACTTTATGTTAGCTTGCTAATCTAGGCTCGCGTTTGTGATTTTAACGGTTAATATGTGATTTGAAGCTTCAATATGATTATTAGGTGTTTTTGTTCATAATTGATCACTATACGAGCGGATGATGTAGTTGTAAGCTTCTATATGATTATTAGGTTTACGGTTGTGATGTCAATGGTTACTGTGTTGTTCGTACTGTTTTCTGTTAATTTTGTTCATAACTTGAATCTTAGAGCTGGTTATTAGCGGTGACTATGCTGTCCGTACAATTTTGCGGTTTAGAGATGATAATTTTCGGTTTTTAGATAAAATATGTTCAGTTTTGTTCATAACGATTCTTATGTGTTCGGATGATGTATTTTGAAGCTTCGTTATGATTGTGCTGTCCGCACGATTTATAGTTAATGTTTGTTGATTTTTGTTCATAATTGATCAGTATAAGTTTAGATGATATTTGAAGCCTCCATATGATTGATAGGTTTTGGTTTTTAATTTTAACGGTTACTAAGTGATTTTAACGAGTGAATAATACAATTGTAACTTTTGAGATGATTATTAGGTTTACGTTAGTGATTTTGACGGTTATTGCGTTATCTGTGCAGTTTTTAGTTACAGTTTGTTCAATTTCGTAATTAATAAATCGATCAGTCTATGAGCGTATGATATAATTTGAAGCTTTGAGATGATGATTAGGTGTTACGAGTACTGAATGTAGCTTTACGCTTGTGATTTTGATGGTTATCATGCTGTCTATACGATTTTCAGTCAACTTAGCTCATAATCGATTTCTATACTAGCGGAAAACGTAGTTTTGATATGATTCAACTAAATACCTAAACCAATAACAGTTGCATCGAAGAAATTACTGGGAAGGTTCATATTCATTGATACGAATGTATACGCCTTCTCTGAAATTATTGATAGAGGCACTCACGATGGCATATTGCCTTTCTTGTACTCCACTAGATTAGGTTGTAGAAACTCATTAGCCCGCCTACTGAAATTTCGAAACCCATTCCTATAGAAAAAACAGAGAATATTAGAAACCAAGAGACTGATTGATCAAGTTGAGTTGAATCTTTGTTACTTAAAATAATATGTTTTACCCAGCATGAACATGTTACTTTTATCGGCTTATGAGTTTTAGCCCTGTTATACAATTTGAATGCAAACATGAACAAACTTCTCCCATGGCTAATACCTTATATCAGCATAATAGACCGTGGACTGGACCGAACCGAGAAACCGGACCGGAACGAACATATTTCGGTCCGGTCCTCGGTCCGTCATTTCTCTCATATTTAGTCTTTGGTCCGGTTCGGTCTTGAGCAAAACGGGCCACTATGCATTGTTGGACTGAACCGGACCAAAAACAGAACCTGACCGGACCGACCCGACCGACCAGACATGGACCAAAAACCGAACCTGACCGGACCGACCGACCCACTATGCATTGTAATTTGGTGTTTGTGTGTTTTATGTTACCTTTAGTTCTACTGTCCACAGAATTTTCATAAATATTGCTTGTGGTCTTTGTTTGAACAAATTTTAGGCATCTGTGTGTATGTAACTGGGTTGCTTGGGCTTCATACAGTCTAAAATTGTTGATAACGCCAAGAGAGAGTTACATGCCTAACTTTGGTTTACACTTCTACTTGCGTTTTTGGTTTCAGTATTCTTATATACTTCTACTTACGTTTTACTTAGGTAGTTATAAGTTTGTTAAGTCCTAATGCTGGTTGTATACACTGGAAGATTTAAATAATTGAGCATGTAACTTTTCACAATCCAGTTAATTCGAATTTATTGTAGTCTGTTAAATGTCTAGATAAAGCGTCTGCTAATGTTGGATTTTTTATTAAAATCTCTCAATTCATGGCTCAGATATGGTGGAAGCAATGAATTCCGTTGCGAAATTGGGTGTGGAACTGACTGCAGAGGAGAGAAACTTGTTGTCTGTTGGATATAAGAATGTGCTTGGTGCAAAAAGAGCATCATTGATAGCCAATAACTTATCAATTTGGATCCGTTATAACTCGAAAAATAAGAAAAACAACAAGAACGATTCCTCTGCGATACAGA
>BQNB010102118.1:0-20672 GCA_026074375.1 Tanacetum coccineum
GGTTTAATAGCTTGGACGAGCAAATAAATGCTAAACATAAAGATTAGAATGACAATAATGCATTTTTTTAAAGAATGATACTCTAGTAGAAAATTAGTTGACGATTTAGGCCGGTATGCTGGTTAGAGCATAGCCTGACACTTCTAAAGCTTCTTAACACTTAGGCTATATCCTTTGGTGTCCTGCTGCATCAGCATAGGTGTAACCTTGATTTTGGTCTTTTTGATGAAAAGCATGTTTTATGATCATTAACACACGTTTCAAGTTGTTTGCTGCTCGAATCTAATATCTTCCTTTTACTTTCTACGTTCACAACGATCACTTTAAAAGCGATACATAACATAAAGTTTGTGGTTACACCATATATATAAAGTAGAGGTGGCAAATTGAGTGGGTTGGATCATAGGTTAAAGCGAGCGTCTACTTAGAATGTCTTATGATGTTAGATATGACTAATATGTTATATAGGACTCCAAATCTAAAACTTGTATTACAAGTTTTATAATGATATCTTAATTTTTTTACATAAACTGATTTAAGAGGTTTGATGCATCTTTAGGCAACTTTTGACCTCGTTCCCTTACTATCCCCAATCTTTATATTGATGTTTTAATATAAAAGCATCAATGATTAGTGCGTCAATTATTACCCCTTGATTGTACAAAGCTCAATGTAGAAGACCAAGGTCTT
Organism: Tanacetum coccineum; assembly: GCA_026074375.1. NCBI lineage: Eukaryota > Viridiplantae > Streptophyta > Magnoliopsida > Asterales > Asteraceae > Tanacetum > Tanacetum coccineum. Next base: position 691 of record BQNB010102118.1, read on the forward strand.
GTTCATAATAATGAAACTTTGGTTATAATGATCAGCAACTAATATGTTTTTCGACCATGACAAAATTACAGTGACAGTACTAAGCTGTGGCAGTACTAAGCTGCTAGCACTTAGTTTTCCACTAGCAGTACTAAGTAGTTAGTACTGCTAGCACTTAGTTTTCCACTAGCAGTACTAAGTAGTTAGTACTGCTAGCACTAAGAGCGGCAGTATAAGTTGGTTATAATTTTCCACTAGCGTATTCTAAGTCGTTAGTACTGCTAGCCACTAAGTAGTTTAAGACTTGCTAGCCGTGTAACTGTTGAAAAACAGTTGTGAAAGTTGGTTTTAACCAACTTTAACTGCTTAACTGTCATCTAGAATCTGTTTTATAAACAGATTCATTAGTCTCATTAAATAGAACGAAAATACACATACAATTACTTCATTGTTCTTGATTTATGATTCTTGTAACCTAGAACACAAATTGCTATACTCCTTATATTATCCCGATAGAGATTTCGTGCAACCCAGGCATTGATAAAGGTCGAAATACTTTATACGGAAAGTGGACTTTTACACGATATAAGCGAGTTATCCAGGATTATCACACACACCCTAAATAACTAACAAACGTATAAAGTAAATCTTTTTGTGATCATGGCTGGAAATACGGTGATGGAGATGACTTAAACGAATTGGGGAAATCAAGATAATTTCAGGGCAGTGAACTTTAGGACGATGGCAGAGAGAAGATGCACTTCTTGTTAACAACGTAAAGGTGTTATGTGTTGACTACACCGATGCCGCAGAGTTGTTGGAGATTCAACATGTGAAGCAATACGAATAAGGCAAAGTGGGAGAATGATGACTACATATGCAGGGGTCATATATTGAATGGTATGTCTGATTCTCTTTTTTGATGTATATACGAATGTTGAATCGGCTAAGGAGTTGTGGGATTCACTTGAATCCAAGTACATGGCAGAGGATTCTTCTAGTAAGAAATTCCTTGTTAGTAATTTTAACAATTACAAGATGGTCGATTCTAGACCGGGTCATGAGAACAAAAAATGAACTCTAGGATTCCTTGGACAATACACACAACATGGCTTGAAAAATGGATGAATCCATTCTGTTTTCAAGTATAATTGATAAGTGCCTCCTCCTGAAGATTCAAACTACTTTGAAACATGGTAAAGACGTTTTGAGTCATTTGGTCCAACTTGGTAGTCACTTGCGTATAGAGGAATCTCTAAGGGCGCAAGACAGTGACAAGGGCAAGGGTAAAGAAGTTGTTGGACCTTCTGTAAACATGACAGAAGAGGGTAAAAATAAGAACAACAAACAAAACAAAGGAAAGAAACGTGATTTCAAAGAACACGGTATAGGTATGGATTCCAACAAAGAAACCTATAAGTTGAATGTTGGAAGTGTGGTAAAGACTGGTCACTTTCAAGAGGGATTTGCCTTAGTGGTAAGAAGAAGAACGCAAATGCGGTAGGCTCGGGAAAAGAGGTCTAAGGACCATTCCCAAGACCAAGGTCAGAATTTAGTGCATGTTTGGAACAGATTTATTAAATATTATGTTTCACTAATTTCTGAAGCATTTTATGTGCAGGTTGATGCAATTGCGTGGTGGATTGATTCTGGTGCTACAACTCATGTTTGTAAAGATCGTTTTTGCTAAGGGTTTGAAAGACTTAATGAACCGGTGGAAGATGACAGGATCTGTACTTTACATAGGTGATGATCATTCGCTTCCTGTTCATGAAAAATGAAGTGTAGTGGCTGAAAATAGTTCCGGAAAATCTATTACTTTGTATTAATGTGTTGTATTTTCCAAAACTTCGTAAGAATTTAATTCTGGTCCTGGATTAAATAAGTGTGATATAAAGCAGGTTATAATCTCGATAAGTATACATATCGAAGTGTGGTGTGTTTTGTAGGACTTGGTTATTTAACATGGTATGTTTATGTTGGAATTTTGAATAAAATTCCGGATGATCGATTCCTATATATGTCTTCTTCTACTGTTGTTTAATTCTACATTATGGCATGCTCGTTTAAGGACATGTAAAACTATAAAAAAGAATGCTTAGAAAAGTCTAAAGATGAATTGATAAACTGCTATTGGATGAAAATCCTGATAATTACTCACTTGTATGTAAGCAAAATCACTAGAAAACCATTTCAAAGTGATAACAAGGAAATCTGTCCTACTTGAATTGATCATAGTGGGATGTTGGTGCGAAATATTTTCATGCTACAACATCTTTAGGTAATAAAAAGTATGTCATAACTTTTATAAATGATGCCTCTAGGTTTTGCTATGTTTACTTGCTACATGCAAAAGACGAAGCCCTTGATAAATTTAGAATTTATAAAATAGAAGTTGAATTGCAACAAAGTGACTTAATTAAAACCTTACGCACAGATAGAGGTGGTGAATATTATGATCCTGTATTTTTCCAGTCTGTAGGAATCATTCATGAAACTAGAGCTCCTTATACACCACAGCAAAATGGTGTGGCTGAAAGAAAAAATAGAGCTCTTAAGGAAATGGTTAATTCCATGTTATCTTACTCGGGTTTGAGTGAAGGGTTCTGGGGAGAAGCCATGTTAACGGCTTGCTATTTATTGAATAGGGTTCCAAATAAAAGGGACAAGACTACCCCATATGAACTTTGGTATAAGAAACGACCCAACTTGTCATTTTTACGAGTTTTGGGGGGGCGTTTGTTTAGGCTTCCAGAACCCCAAAAGGAAAACTTGGGTGAAAAAGGTATTGATTGCATCTTTGTTGGATATGCAGAAGCAATGTCCAAAGCATCTAGGTTTTATTTAATTGAGACCTAATGACTCGGATTTCTATTAACTCAATATAGAGTTCAAGAGATGCAATTATTTGATGAGAATCGTTTCTCTTCATACCTAGACCGAAGGATGTTATAGCAAAATTCGGTATGAATCTCAAATGGTATGAATCATTCTGATGGTGTAATACCAAGTGAGATTCCTAACCACGTAAATGTAAAAGAAGTTTCGGAAAGCTAAATCATATGGTTCTGATTTTCAGCTATACTTAGTTGAGGTATCAAGAGATCAAGTTGGATCACAATACTCTTACTGTTATAGTATTGAGGAAGATGACGTATAGTCCAACCTCGGGTCATGAACCCGACCCGCGAATGGTACTTAATAGCCTTATGGAGAAGCCCCTGACATGATGGGCTATCACGACGAGGATTATAGCCCATGAGGCCCAACAGCGCACGCGTTAGCGCAGGTAATCTATAACACCCGTTTACGTGACGAGTCATAATCTTGAGGTTGGGCCCAAAAATACTAAATACGGTGGGGCCTCTCGGGTATATAACTAATTAATGGACAAAGCCTCATAGGGTTGGTATAATATAAAGAGCACCAGGCTCTCATCTAAGGTATGCCCTCATAACCCTAACTTTCTACCGTAAACCTAAACCGATTAACTACTCTCACACCGCCGAGGAATAATCGTGGAGACAATCCCACGTAAGCCTAACGGTGCTTTGTTTTCTTAGTTGCGCAGTCTCATACAATCAAAAACTTAATTGATACAGTAACCAAGAGGCCTAACAGATCCGTAATACAAACCTAAAATCTGAACCTAATCCAATGATTCGCAACTTTTGTATCAACAAGATTGGCGCCATTTCCGTGGACTCAACACTAAGAACCCCTGCCAAAATCTAGAATGACAAAGCAAGGAAACTTTACCCAGCGGACTCCGCAGGCGAAGAAGCAGAGCGACCAAGCCTCTAGACAGGTCTCCAAGCAGGCCTCTGGAAGCACCAATACGCCATATGATCTGGTCTTCCCAGCGATGGGACCGTCCCTGGGGACAACCCAGCCAACCGCCACAATCACAAGCACGGAAGATCTACAGCGTGCTACTTTCACCACCCCTCCCCAAACGGCGCCAGGGACGAATACCACCGAGCACGCCCACCCCCACCCATACGAAACAAGGGTCCGAGTTAGGGCTGACAACCTCACACAAGGTAAGTCGCGAACTGAACTGGCCCGAGTGATTTCGATCTCAGAACCTACGAGACTTGGACGGCCACCTCATGCAAGAGAGGAAACAAAAAGAGATCAAGCAGATCTACAGGCCCCCTTAACTCGGTCCGGAGGACAAATGTCTCTCCACCGCGCCACGAAAGGAAAGGCGCGGAAAGGATAACCGTCGACCTCCAGTATTTGGTAGAATCGGAAAGCAAGTTTCGGGTACTCAAACAGCTAACTTGCAGAACTTGGACACTCAAGAATACAATGACCGCGCATCAGCGTCCCGTTATAAGGCAGGAGCAGGTCGCGATGTCCACAAGCAGCTGGACAATGGCGCTCCCAGAGTGAAGTCTCCAAATTCGGACTCCGAGGACAGTCGGCGCAAGCGCCGCAAGATAGTAAGGCTCAGTCCTCAAAGAAGACACCTCGAAACGAGGACGCAGAAACGGGACACTGGAAATCCAAGAACAAATATCGTGGAGATGAAGACGAAGATATGTCCCGCCCATGGCGTCGTCAAAAGGTCGACGCATTTACGCGGCGCATTAGCGATTTCTCGGAGGATAAGAAACGGCGCATGCTGCAACGTAAAAAATTATTGATGGGCAGGTGATCCTGGATGACCATTACTAAAAATCATTCGAATCGGTCGGCCACTATTGAAAACGTGTGCCACAACCGTGTGGTGCCACATTTTTAATTCCACGTTAGTAGGAAACGCGCGAACTGGTTTCAGCAAACTACCCAACGCCAGAAGCATTGATGTTTTGAAGAGTTGCGGAGGGGCATATCCGCTTAAATTTTACTCAAAGGAAAGTGTGCCATGAACCCTGTCGAGCTTGCCAGGGTGAAACAACGCCAAGGGAGTCCACAAGCCCCTACGTAAGCCGATAAGTACAATGCATACACGTCAAGGTGCGGTGCCCCGATAATTCCTCAAAATCTCAGGGTTTATGAATGGAATAAATAACCCAGAACTTATCAAAAGGTTGAATGATAGGGTTCCCCAAACCTTTGATGAATTGATGAAACGCACAAGGTCCTTCATTCAAGGAGAAGCCGCCGCCGCGGACAGCAGAAAAGGCTACTCAAACAACAGGTCACAGGAACAGTCCAGGAGACAATCCAATGACCAGAGTAGCAGTCGCAACAACAGCTACCGCGGTCAGAGGGGCGGGCGGGGGAACGACAAGTACACCCCACTGACAATGACCCCAAAGGAGATACTCGCAACAGAAGGTTCAAACTTCCCAAAACCACCACCAATGCGCACTCCAGAAGAGCAACGCGTGGGGAACGGATACTGCGAGTATCATAGGCAGAAGGGCCATACTACCAATGAATGCGTCCAACTGCGCCAGCTAATTGACAAATTGGTCAAGGAAGGCAGATTGGATCACCTGGTGAAGAACATCAAGGAAGGGAAAGATAAACAAAGGAGCGGAGGCAAGAAAGACGCACCTAGAGACAAGGCTGACACCATCTATATGGTGCAGTCATGGCAGCGAAAAACTAAGCAAAAAGTCAGTCAAAAATTTTCGCCAGATGGAAGATGGCAATCTCTTTCCCACTTTGACTGCGGACTACGCAGTGGTGGGAGCCACTTACATCGCGATAAATGCAGCGGTCACGACATCCACCGCAAGTACATTGATGGGGGAGCATCAGAGACCTTACTGTACAACAATGCTTCCAATAGGCTGCGCCCATGAAGTAAAAAGTCAGTTAAACCCGGCCACGACGTCGTTGACTGGCTTCACGGAGAAAAGATATGGCCCATGGGGCAACTACGATTACCAGTTATGGTTGGCAATAAGGAGCACTCCACAACATCCTGGATTAAAGTTTAAGTGAACAAGATCACCATACGCCATACAACTGGCAAAATTGAAAGACCAAGATCACAGCGATACCGCGGACATCCCATCCATCGGCCACCACGGGAAGCCTAAGAATTCCCTTCGACTGCGTATTGTCACCATCTACAACACCGCCGCACCGCCTAAGTAATAGCAACAACATCACCATGTGACGTGAACGCAGACTCAGAGACAAGCACGCATCTAAAGAGAACAAACTTGAAGGTCCGATTCAACCCGATACCGAACAAGAAGTATCGATCAGGGGGTCGCTGTCTATACGGGTAGGGCGCTGTGTGCGCACTCTTGCAAGGAACCACGATATCTTTGCAATTGTAACCAAAACACATGACTGTGTACCACGATCGATCACAGAACACAAGTTTGAAAATCCACAAGGATACTCCCTATAAGGCAGAAAAAACGCGGGCAAGCTCCAGACGCGCTAAGAGCCACTCTGGAGGAGGTACATAAACTCTTGAGGCCAGGTATCATATGCAGAAGGTTCTATTACCATGATTGGCTCTCCAACCCAGTTTTATGGTCAAAAAAGCGATGGTAGCTGGCGGATGTGCGGGACATTACAGACCTTAACAAAGCAGGTCCACAAACTGCTATCCACTCCCTGGAGATAGACCTGGAAAGTGAGTCATTAAGCGATACACCCTTCAAGTGCTTCTGGACGAACACACGCGTCATACAAGGGTATCACCAAATCCAAAAGGACAAGGATGACGAGGAAAAGACAGCCGTTCAACACAAGTCAAGTGTCAATTGCTATAACAAAGATGCCTTTTGGCCTAAAAAAGCGGGTGCCAACTACAGCGACTGGTAATACGCGTTAGAGGGGCAATGGGCCGCAACCTTGAAGACTATGTCGATGACCCTTGTTATAAAGAGCACACCGAAGAACAGTGGTGCGCGACATTGTAGAAACTTTCAGGGCACTACGAAAAATCAATATGAAGCTAAATCCTAAAAAAATGCACTTTTGGGGCTACAAGGCGAATGTTCCTCTCGGATACTTGATAGAAACCTGCCGGGCATCAAGCCGTGGTCCTGAAAGACAAAAGCTGTCATCCAACTTCCTTCACCCGCACGATGAAAGAAGTCCAGTCGTTAAATGGGAAGTTAGCCGGTTTGAACAGGTTCCTATCCAAGTCAGCAGGCAAGTCACTCCCCTTGTTCAAAACACTCAAGAAGTGTACGAAGAAGGGAGACTTCCGTTGGACTACAGCAGCAGAAGAAGCTTTCACGCAGCTCAAGCAGCATATAGCAGCACTTCCCACGCTAGTCCGCTACACCCGACCAGGGAGGAGTTTATTATGTATTTATCCTCGACGCAATGGGCAATTAGCGCTGTTCTAACTGACAGATAGGGACTTGCCGTACAAACACCTGGTATAGCTTCGTAATAAAAGCACCTCAAGGAAATCGAGATCAACCTATAGCGCATGGAGAAGCTGATCCTGCGTTAGGTATTTGCCGCCAAAAGACATTTTCATAATATTTCCAGGCGCACCCAATAGTGGTAATCACGAATCAACCACATCAAACAGTGTTATCTCTAAACCTGATGCGTCTGGTGGCGTATTGCAAAAGTGGAGCGTGTTGGCTAGGGAGCATAACATCTCTTATGAGACCACGCACCGCAGTGAATAGGACAAATACTGGGCCGATTTCCCATCGAAAAACCAAAAACCGATGCTGTAACATTCCCCCAGAGCGAAGTCTAACTCCAAGAACCAGGATCTTATTCACGGATGGATTCGTCATGCGTGAACGGTCGGAGCGCAAAACATGAACAATTGAGGCCTCTATCCTCACTAACCCGGAAAGAATGGAATTCACTTACGCACTGCGTTTTGTATTCACAGCACGAACAAAGAGGACGGAGTACGAAGCCAAATTGCGGACTACCATTGCAGGCCCGAATTGTTGTGCGTAACCTGAAGCAAATGTGGAACTCCCGTTTAGTAGCCAACCATTGTGTTGGGCGAATAAGTGGCTAAAGAAGACAAACATAATCAATACTCGACAAGACCATGTCGCTAAATCCAGGGCTTTGATAGATTCACCATTAGGCAAAGTACCGAAGAGGTGACAACAAAAAAAGCGGATGCCTCAAGTAAATCGCATCACAAGCTTCGCGCACACTATCAAGCAAGTGATGGTCGAGAATCCTAAAGAACAAATCCCATCCTCGAGTGGAGAAATCTATGGTGATAGAGAGCAGATCCTACGTGGATGACCCCTATCATCGAATTCATAGCAAGGGCACGCTCCCTCATGAACAAAAGGATGCCCGGCGAATACGCCGCACGGCGCAGAGATTCGAACTTCGAAATGGTGTCCTCTATCGACGTTCGTTCCTACAACCATGGCTCCGATGCGTCGGCCCTATTCAGGCAGACTATGTGCTCCGCGAGATTCATGCGGGTTCATGTAGTATGCACTCAGGACCACGATCTGTAGTAGCAAGAGCCTTACGGTCTGGGTACTACTGGCCTACCATGCACCGCGACGCGCGCGACATGATAAAGAAGTGCAATGATTGCCAAGTACATAGACCAATCCCGCGCCAACCACAACAGGAGCTGACACCCATCACCTCACCATGGCCATTCCACAAGGGGTACGACCTTGCTGGTTCCTTCCCGTTGCAGCGGAGGATAGAACTTCCTATCGTGCATAGACTACTTCACTAAATGGATCGAGGCGAGAGCGGTCGCCACAATCACAGGGAATCAGGTAAAACGATTTGTTTGGGATAACATTGTGTGCCGTTTTGGATTACCTGGAGAAATAGTCTCGGACAATGGGAAACAATTCTGTGATAACCCGTTCAAAGGACTGGTCGCAAGATGAGCATTACACTAACTTTTTCGTCGGTTAAGACCAGTAACACCCACAGACCAATGGTTTGTGAGCGGCAAAATCGAAGCTCTAGGGCGAAGGAATCAAAAGCGCGTCCTCGATAGACATAAAGGCAGGTGGGTATAGGAATTGTCACATGTCTTGTGGCACATCGCACAACATAAAAATTAGCACAGGGGACACTCCTCTCTCTGTCTATGGGACGGAAAGCCGTTATAAAAAAACCAGCCAAAACGGAATGCCAACTAATTCATACCGCGGAGGTCATATCGCAACCAATGACGACGAGCGACGTATAACTTGACATATTGTAGGAAAAGGCGCGAAACAAGCAGCCAACGGGAGGAAAAAGCAAAGTTAAAAATGACGGGATACTATGACGCTAAAGTTTCGAGGAGTCCTCATTAGACAGGAGACTCGTGTATCGTTGCCTAACGGACGCAAGCCAACGCGAGACACAGAAAGCTGGGACCAAAGTGGGAAAGGACCCTACCTAAGGTTAAACGGAAGCACTTTGATAAAGAGCATGACAAGTTTGCGTGACATGGATGGCCGGATTGCCCCGCACGTGGAATATCATGCAATCTCAAGAAATGCTATCATTAGGGAAGTGCACACTGGGGTATATTGCCGTACTTATGTTTTTTTTAACACAAATGTTTTCTTTATTTTTTGCAAGTATTAATTAAATGTCGCGGTTTCTAGCTAACTCCGCGACACAATTCACTTTACATGCTTATTGTAGAACCTATTATGTAAACAATATTGTTGTTACCTTATTATGTGCTACGGCGGCGTGCATGCACCTAATAACCCCACGATGGAAAATGATGAGTAAACCAACTAAAAGATTCATTTGAGTAATAGAGGGTTGCAAACCCATCAACATTGGATCATGTTCCATGTTACACACCTTTCTCTCAGAAAAAACGTTGGAGTAAGTTTCACTGGCGCATCCACGATGGATCGCAAGCCAGCGCACATCGGTGCAACGTTTAACAAAATTTGAGTCGAAACTTTTGACTTTCTGATATGGTATCTTCGCGGTACGCCGCATGTAATTGTAATGTCAACCATAACAAATAAACTTAGCATATTTTGCAGTCATGAACTTTGGTAATAGACTATAGTTCACAAACAATGACAAATGCACATCACAAACAAACAGTCTTGTTTCATGCAAAGGCAACAATTGTGCACAAACATAAGTCAACTTTTAATAACTAATATCTTGTGCGTAACAATCGCACAAGTCACAATAACAAACGACCCATACTATGGGTCCCAAAGGATAGTTTTTACAACAGAACCATGAGTTTGATTAAACAAAATTTGCCAACATGCACAAAAACGATAAGTTCGCACAAGGAAGAAAGCCTAGATACTGTGACAACGACTTCGCTCTGAACTGCCAACTTGGTACGCAGCATCTCCAGCCTCCTCAAGCTTCCCCAGAAGTTCACTATCTTTCGGTGACACAGTCGCGCCACGCTAACTGGTACCCCATCATGAACGGTGAATGCGCCTGCACAACACCGCAAAATATTGCCCTTGCCCTTCAAACAACCCTTTCTTCTTAGCATGCCTTATGGCGTGGGCCTCTAAAGACTCCTTCAACGGAATCTCCTTCTTAAGTGCAAACGGATTCAGGATGTCACGCGGACAGGCAAAGATAGGAACCTGCAATTGCGCCACGTCCGGCTTTGAGGAAAGTATCCGGCTGGGCCTCAACGCCCTCAGGTGCATGCCTAGCCAAGGTTAACCCCGCCCCTTATCACACCTATGGGGTAATCCTGGTCACGCTCCAGCTGTGCAATATGAGGCAGCTCTAACAATTTCATCGCCTCCATAGCAGCAACAAGCTCCTCATAGTGCATTTGTTATACCCAGTACCTGAGCGGCATGCACAGTCAGCAAGTTTTCTTTCATGCAGTTCCTCCACCGCTCCTATTTTCCTTCTCGCCTTAACCAACGAGCCAAGGCACACTTCACAACATCCCCAAAGGACTAGCTTGATCACCAGCGATTCCAAATGCTCATGGCAGCAAGGCGCAGACCATAGGCTTATACCACCTGCGCTCAGCAATCGCGGGACAACATTGAGTAAAAGCTCCTCATCGTACTCAAATACTGATTTTGCGTACTTCTCCTCCTGCTCTCCAACATGCCCCTCCACTTCTCTGGCGAAACATCATCCAGCAGCAAAATGATTGTTCTTACCCCCCCTCCAAATACTTATGGCCCAGTGACAACTTGCCTTGTAATCAGCAGAATCCGCGCGCTCTTGCTCTACCTTGACAAGCAGTGCCATTTTTTCCTCGGCAAGCTTCTGTGCATAAGACCTCGAAGACTCCGCCTCAGCCTGCGCATCTGCCAACTGTGTCTTCAGCAGCAGAATCTCTTCATCCTTCTGTACACTCTGGCCGCGTTCACTAGACAACCTCGCTCTCAGCTGCGCCACCAGAGCGGCTTGCTGCGCAGTGACAATATCAAACGCCTCCTAAGCTGATCCACTGGCATACCCTCAAACGCCTTGGGACCTATCTCCCGACCCCTCCTTGATATGTCATCAGCAGTCAAGGGATTAGTCTGGTGGGGACTGTACAACATGCGTCACCGGCGCAGAGGAATCGCTAGTCGCCTCGACACTAGCTCACAAATAGCAAACCAACCACCAATAATGAGGGTTACACATCTTTTATTATGATTGCTACCACAAACACTATACTAGGACCGACATAGAGGATAAATTTACTTACATTGGGGGGAGGAGTCTCGTCACCTCCTAGCGTATAGCGTGGGGCGCATCCAGGGTTCCTACCTCAGTCGATGTACTCAAACCTAACTGACATGCCGCACCCTCTTTGACGCCCGCGCCGTCATCACATGGTGCCCTCTTGCGTTTCAACCAGAATCAACTTCTATTCTGCGACATCAAGCATCCTCATGAAGAACCAACCTTGTTGTCTTCTGGCCCGGGGGGCTCCACAGTTGCACCTGGTACACTGCGCAGGTTGGTGCAATCACACATCAGTACTCTCACCTCCGATGCTCCGACGAGTTTTCCATTGTGCGCCCTGGCGGTAGCTTCCAACATTAGGCTCCTCACCATCTCTTAAAGGGCCGCACCAAGGCCCCTCGGTCCAACCAGCTTGGGCTATACTCAAAAGCAAGCCACGCTAAACAAATCCATCTCTTGCGCAACACAAGACAGAAACAGAAAAAACAAATAGTTACATAAAGCTTAAAGTAAAGAAAGAGCGCTTACACTACTGAACGAGGGAGAAGGAAGGACAAGCACCCACCCCGACCGTCATCGCCTATAAACGTCGGCACTTCCTCGGGGCTTTGGAAATAATTACGACTAATGCCCATGTGGCATAGAAAGGCTTCCGAGTATGCGTTGATAGGGATACGGTTCTCATTTATAAGTTCCGCATCCTCCATACTATACGACCCGGGGGGTGGAACGCTCATCCCTCGGCAATGACCCCTGGGTATAGAATGCGAAGTCCCAGGGAACCAACGCATCATCTACCCAGAAGAACATCTCCCTCCAACGCCTTAGCGCATCTAATTTTTCGGTATAGCACTGCAAACGCCCGGCGCGCTTGGAAAACGATACCCATCCGTTTGACCAAGAGGTGTGATAGAAGGCGCGGAACAAATGGACCGTGGGATGAATTGCCAATAGGCGGCAATTAACCTCGAAATTGGTTATTTTTGCCGCGCCTATGCAGTGCAATTGGGAAATATGAAGACGATAATAATTCAGGACGTTGCACATAAACAACGAAAGGGGTACACGTTGATTGGCAAATTCAAAGAACCGTGTGTATACCCCAACCTTCCCCACTGGGAAATTTCCGCTAACTCGCACATCACGCAGCCCGCACTACCGGTGCAGTGCGGACTAGGAAATGTATACTCAGATGTGAACTCACGAAGTTCCTCATCTGTTATTTCTGATGTAAAATCAGTAAGTTGCAACACCATGATTTGTGAAACAAGGGTTTGGATGCGCACGCGCGTATTACCTGTGTCTGATCTTTGATGATTAATGGAAGCTTTATCAATGGTGGTGGAAGAGATTTTTTTTTTAAGAGCACCAAACAGAGAAATGAGGCGAACCCTTAAAAAGGGCAAGTTTGTTACGGACACACGCGGAAAGAGAACACTGTCCTCCCCACTTGTCCTAATCGAGTGGTTATGGGTGCAACATATAAGCTATGTCCAAGCTACCTCTTTCAAACGATTACGAAGGGCACTTTTGCGACTCAAGTTGACCAGATTCATTGTTTCTGGGCGGGACAATTCTTGTTTCTTCACATACGCATCCTAGGAATATTTGCCGTAAGGAACTTATTTGTAGTCTAGCATCCGCGGTCTTTAAACTCAAGCGCATACTAAGACTGGGGGGACAGATGACGTATATCCAACCTCGGTTCATGAACCCGACTCCGCGAATGGTACTAAGCCTATGAAGAGAGCCCATGACATATGGGCTTATCACAGACGAATTAAGCCATTGATGGCCCAACTAGCGCACGCGTGCGCAGAGTATCTATAACACACTTTACCTTGACGAGTTCATAAATCATGTAGTGTTGGGCCCACTAGTTACTAAATGACGGTGGGGCCCCTCGGGTATTAACCTAATTAATGGGACAAAGCCCATTAGGGTTTGGTGAGTATATAAAGGGCACCTAGGCTCTCATCTAAGGTATGCCCTACTATAACCCTAACTTTCACAAAACCTAAACCGATTACTATACTCTCACGCCAAGATAATCGTGGGAGACAATCCACGTAAGCCAACGGTGGCTTTGTTTTCTTAGTGCGCAGGTCCTCATACATCAAGACTTATGATACAGGAACCCCTGAGCCTAACAATCCGTAATTACACCTAAATTCGACCTAAACAAGGATCGTCCAAACTTTGTATCAACAAGGAGGACCTAGAACCTATAATGAAGCTATGCAATCTCGAGATTCCTGCTTTCTGGAAAGAAGCAATTGATGATGAGAATTGTTTCTATTATGGAAAATAATACATGGGTTCTATCTGATTTTACCCCCTGGTTGCAACCTTTAGTTGCAAATGGATCTTTCAAAAGGAAGATGAAAGCGATTGGATCAATTGACAAGTTCAAAGCTCGATTGTATTCCAAGGATTTAGACAAAAAGAAAGGGATCGATTACTTCGTTAAACCTATGTCACCATTGCTCGTAAATCACTAACTATTAGATTGTTATTAGCTTGGGCGGCTATTCACAATCTATGATCCATCAAATGGATGTTAAAACATCATTCTGTGAATGGATGTTGGATGAAGAAGTGTATATGAAGCAGCCGGAAGGATTTGTTATGCCGGGCAACGAGCATAAGGTGTGTAAGCTGGTCAAGTCATTGTATAGGCTGAAACAAGCACCTAAGCAGTGGCATCAAAAGTTTGATGAGGTTATGTTGTCAAGTGGTTTTCTTTTAAACCAATCTGATAAGTGTGTATATAGCAAATTTAATAGCTCCGTAAAGGTGTCATAATTGTCTAATGTTGAATGACGATGTTGATTTTAGAACAGCCGAAAAATCAAGTTGATAAAACTAAGATAAGAAAAATATTTTGTCATCGAAGTTCTCAATGAATGCATGGGAGAAGCAACGTAATTCTTGTAATAAAGAATAAACGTGAAAATAAAGGGATTGTAATTCACAATCTCATTATATTGAGGGAAAATACTCCAAGAAATGTTAATCGTAAAGATTGTTCTCCGGTGAGTACTCCCATGGATCCGGTAGAAAAGCTTAAGCCAAATACAGGTAAACATGTGGATCAGCTCGAATATTCAAGAGCTATTGGTTGCTTGATGTATGCTATGACAAGTACTAGACCGGATATTGCATATGTTGTTGGTAGATTGAGTAGGTTTACTAGTAATCCTAGTAGACAGCATTGGAAAGCAATAACAAGAGTGTTTAAGTACTTGAGAGGTACTATGAATTATGGTTTATCATATATGGGATATCCTATCGTGTAGAAGGTTATTTCGGGATGCTAAGCTGATAAATCATGTTGAAGGATTCATCTTCTACGAGTGGATGGGTGTTCTTGCTTGGGGGAGGTGCCATTTCATGGGCTTCCAAGAAGGAAACATGCATCACTGGTTCTACTATGGAATCTGAGTTAGTAAGCATTGGCTGCTGCTGGCAAAGAAGGCAGAATGGATAAAGAAACTTGATACATGAGATTCCAATATGGCCGAAACCAATAGCACCAATATCTATCCGATGTGATAGTGCTCCCACAATGGCTAAGGCTTATAGTCAGATATATAATGGGAAGTCTAGACACTTAGGTGTTAGACATAGTATGATTAGAGAGTTAATCATGAATGGTGTGATTTCTATTGAGTTTGTTCGATCGCAAAAGAACTTAGCAGACCACTTGACGAAGGGTCTCGCTAGGGACTTAGTGAATAAGTCAGTGATAGGGATGGGATTAAAGTCCATATAAATCTACTATCTATGAGATACCCAATTCCCTTCTAATACAACGTTAGAAGCTGAATTCAATGTGGAAAGCTCACATTTAGAGATTGGAACACATGTATTTATCTTCCCGAGGTATGTGTTCAGACCTGCAAGTGATGGTTAGGTTGAAGTTTACCTTCTTAATGATTCTTTTGAAAAATTGCAAATGCAGGTGCAAGAATTAAAAAGAATCACCATGTGAAACAAGAAGTTTTGCCTTCAAGAAGCTTGACTTGCTTCCTGTATGATCATTATGGATGGTACACATGGCTTGTAATAAATGTCAAGTAAATGAACTTTAGGTGTTTGTGAAAACATATGTGTATGAGTATCTTCAGGTATTCAAAAGGATTGACGGGTTCCATCCGTTACGACACCCCAATTTTGAATATTTTTGGAATGTGTATTAATACTAAATGAAAATTTCAATCGCAAGAAACAATTTTCATTTATGCATTTGTTTTGTTTCGTGTATGTTTGTTTGTTAAAAAAAAAGCATATATCTTTATATATGTGTTAGTATATCAAAGGATTACACAAAAATGGGGGGATTTTTTGGTGATTTTAGTGTCATCAACGGCCATTTAGGTAATGACGATTTACTAGAGACTAATGAGATTTCATACTTAGCTTGGATACGAGTTTAGGGAAGTGGTGGAGTACACACACGTTGCGTTAATCCTGTTTTCGTCCATGACAAAAATTACAGTGGAGTACTAAGTTTTAGTACTTCTAGCATTAGTTTTCCACTAGCAGTAACTAAGTAGTTAGTACTGCAAGCACTTAGTTTTCCACTAGCAGTACTAAAGTAGTTAGTACTTGCAAAGCACGTAAGTGGCTGCAGTACTAAGTTGGTTATATTTTTCACTACAGTACTAAGTAGTTAGAACTGCTAGCACTAGTAGTTAGCACTGCTAGCGTGTAACAGTCTCGAAAAACAGTTGTGAAATTTTGGTTTTAACCAACTTTAACTACATTAACCTGTGATCTAGAATATGTTTTATAAAACAGATACATTATCTCATTAAAAAGAACGAAAAATACGCATAATTACAATGTCCTCATTGTTCTGATTTATGATTCTTGTCCTATGAACATAAATTGCTATATCTCCATATATTATCCGATAGAGATTTCGTGCAACCCATGCATTGATAAGGGTCGAAATACTTTATACGGAAAGTGGACTTTTACACGATATAAGCGAGTTATCCAGGATTATCACATTATCACACACACCCTAAATAACTAACATGTTTTAATATAAAAGCATCAATGATTAGTGCGTCAACTATTACCCCTTGATTGTACAAAGCTCAATGTAGAAGACCAAGGTCTTGTTCATAATAATGAAACTTTGGTTATAATGATCAGCAACTAATTTGCGTTTTGACGGTTTTCTTGGTTGTTACTTTCAGTTTTGGGAGTCTTCCATTTGAAGGTAGGGCTTGCTGATAAGGAAAGTGAAGCCCTTCAGTTACTAAAAATACTTTGGGAAAAAATTGCCATAAAGCCTAAAAGTGAGATTGACGACATAATCAGAGGGCAACCTGTAAGGCAGCAAAATGGTAGTACGAAATACCCTTCACGAGTACTTTTTATTGCTGCGAAAATGGGCAACTGGAAATTTATAGTTGAGCTCATAAAGTCATATCCCGATCTAATATGGAAACAAGATGACAAAGGGCAAACTATATTTCATGTAGCTGTCAAACGTCGTCATGCAAAGATCTATAATTTGTTATATGAGATTGGTGCAATGAAAGATCTAATAACTCCTATTAAAGACAAACAAAGCAATAATATGTTGCATTTGGTTGCGAAGAGTGGCAAGCCAAAACGATATCAGAACGTGTCAGGAGTTGCACTACAAATGCAACGGGAGTTATTATGGTTCCGGGTACTATTTCCTTCAAAATTTAGAAATTATTTGTATTTCTTCATATGCGCATAAGTTTGACATGGGAGCCAGAACACTATTACATCATAGTGAGTACCGTATAATTATAAAAAAAGCCTTTAATTTGATAAAATAATTTTCCGCTATGTTCTATATCTAAGAGATTAAATTGATAAAGCTAAAAGATTTACTCGTAAAAGGAAATGTGTGAAATGGTTTGAAGTGTCAAGCATGTCAAAAGTTGTATAATGAATTTATTTGATAAACAGATAAAGGAAATGGTTTAATACTGATTAATTCTGTGTGTGCTGCAGGAGGTAGAACAGATGATCCCGCCTAGTTATAGACTAAGGAAGAATTTAAAAGGTGATATACCACACGACTTATTCACTGAGAAACACGCAGACTTGGTAGCAAATGGCGAAAAGTGGATGAAGGATACAGCTTCTCAGTGTATGGTGGTTGCAACCCTCATAGCCACCATTGTATTTTGCAGCGCTTACACTTCCTGGTGGTTACGACCAAGAACACTGAAAACTGGTATTCCCTTTTTTCCGCCAGAAACCAATCCCCTCATTTTTATGTAATATCAGATGCGGTGCTTTGATAATAAATTCTCTTCAACCTCGGTCCTCATTTTCTTAGCTATACTCACATCTCGTTATGCTGAACGTGATTTCTTAGAATCATTACCCAAAAAGTTGATGTTTGGTCTTGCATCACTGTTCCTCTCTATAATGACCATGATGGTTGCTTTTAGCGCGAGCTTCTTTGTACTTTACCATAGAAATCAGAAATGGGTGCCAATCACTATCACCGGTATTGCTGGCATACCAGTCCACCTGTTGCCGACATCTGCAATTTTCGTCTTTTGAAGGATGTTTTTTACGTCGACGATCAATCTAGGTATCTCTCAAGCCCAAGCAGCGCTTAACTTTACTATTTAAATCATTTTTAAGACATTTTTGCAACTATATGTAACGTTATGCACTACTGTTAAACCATGTCAACTCATTCAGAATCTTTCATTCTGTGAATTGTTATCTGATTCTTGGGTTAATATTAAAGTTTCTTCTCTTTACCCTGTGTTAATTCATTGTGAGATTAATGGTTATGTTAGTAAGGGTTTGTTAATTTCCTGTACGAGGCTGTTAAAGTTTATGCACTTTTACAGGAATAACTAAAACGTCTGATGAAGAATTTTTTTTCCACAAAATATGTTTATCGTTAGGCTAACTGTAAGTCCTAACATGTTTTCCTTCATTATAGAAATTTGTATTTCTTGTTATATTTGAAGATTTCAGTTTGTCAGGTGTTCATTGGAAACACAATCAAAATAATGCAATCTTTATTATAGATGTGGTAGCTTCACGTGTGAATTGTATTAGTATTGCAGACATGATAGGCGTGGCTTAGTGGTGGGGGTTTGGGATTCCCTGTGGAGTTTCAAGTTCCAAACTTCTTTGAGGAGGTGAAAATGTTATGAAAACTGACAGTTTAGTTATGGAAAACGTAGATTTAGAGTTTCGATAAGCGCAATGTTTAAGAAAAAACATGCAAAAGATCCATTAGAGTGATTTGGGTTAGCAACAACACCAATATACACGATCGTGTTGAAGTGAGGTATGAGGAGGTGAAATGTAGACATGATTATAAATCAAATTTAGGGTAAACTCGACACTAGGCAGACGGCTTCAAAAAGACCTTCAAAAAATGTATATGTGCAGGTTGATGTGGTCATATATGTATGCATATGTGATTGTGTGGAATAATAGGAATAAAGAAACTATATAAATATAATCATAAAACGCATAGCAAGCATAGAAAGCTATAGCATCATAAGATCTTGAAAGTATAAAGACACAAAAACGTACGTGGTGTTATGAAAAGGCTATACGTAGATCTAGCCGTGGGCAAAGAAACCGAAACCGAAAAAAAACCCGAAACCAAAACCGGTCAACACCGGTTATTGACCCAAACCGGTTCCGGTTAGGGAATAACCAGCGGTTATGGACCGGTTATGGGTTCTGGCCGTTGCCCGGTTGGGAAACCGGTTAGTAACCGGACCAGTTGGGTAACCGTTTGGGGCATAATCGGTTACTAACCGGTTAATTTTTCTGGCCATTTTTTTCCCACTGTGAAAGATACCATCAGACCTGCGCATTGCAGGCTGTTTGGAGTAACGTTCTAAAAATTAATTGCCCCTTTTTTTTTGGCTTAATTGCATCTTTTACCCCTCCTAAATCTAGTATAAATACCCACCTTGACTTGGTTTACTTACAACAATCAAAACTCTCAAAAAATTCACTAAACACTCACTAAACGCTCACAAAATGACAACTCAAAGTTTTTCAACTTCCGTCAGTGTTGGTTCTTCAAATGAATCGACGATTGTTGAGGTCTTAGAAACAGCCCGAAACCGGGAAATTTCTCAACATTACGATCTTTGCAAGATGTCGGATGAGAGTACGAAGGCTCGTTGTAAACTTTGCGGTAAGTTTGTAAATTCCTCATCCAACTCGACGTTGAAGCAACATTTCAAAAAAAAGTATTGCCCCGCACTCAAAACCGTTCTGGATGCGGGTCAATCATCTATGTCACGAGAGGGGGGTCTTTTTGCATACGAGGCGGATCGGGTTCAACAACAATTTGCAAGTTTTGTGATATAAGAAGGTTTGCCGTTCAACCACTTTGACAACCGGAGATTGACTAACGTCATTCAAAAATGTCTTCAACCGCGATATACTCAAGTAAGTCGTGCTACTCTTAGACATGATACATTTAG
>BQNB010102119.1:1959-23439 GCA_026074375.1 Tanacetum coccineum
AGCGATTTTCTAGAACCCGACGGAAAATACTCACTATACTATTATTGATTATCTTCCTTATTAGTACGTATATATTATATTATATATTTTATACGTGTTAGTTTGGACGGATCAGTGTGACACGGCTCAAAATATTTAGGACTCTTTAATAACTACCCACCAAGGTAACAAACAAGTTAGCTATAATAAAATAGATCTTTTTGTACAAAAATATGAAGAGTATACAATTACGGATGATGAAACTATTGATTGTGCATTTTCTAGATTTAATACCATTATTACCTCTCTTAAAGCACTTGATGAATCTTTTTCAAGTCGTAATCATGTTAGGAAATTCTTAAGAGCTCTTCCATCCAAATGGAGACCAAAGGTGATGGCGATAGAAGAATCCAAAGACTTATCAAAACTATCTCTAGACGAACTAGTTGGTAATCTCAAGGTCTACGAGGTAGTACTTGAGAAGGACTTAAAGATTGCAAAGAACAAGAAAGAAAAGTATAAATCTCTAGCCTTGAAAGCAAGACAAGTCTTGAGTGATGAAGATGCATCTTCCTCGGATAGAAATGATGAAGAATATGCAATGGCCGTAAGGGACTTCAAAAAATTCTTTAGAAGAAGAGGCAAGTTTGTACGACAACCCTACGACGACAAAAAGAACTTCCGTAAAGTTAAGGAGGACAAGAAGGAAGACCGAAGGTGTTTCAAGTGCGGTGATCCAAATCATTTTATTAGTGATTGTCCTAAAAATTCCTTTGGCGATCAAAAGGCCTTTGTCGTCGGAAGTTGGAGCGACAGTGGAGATGACTCCAAAAAGGAAGAGATATGTCTCATTGCTCACTCAAACGAGGTACGTCAAAAGGTGAATCTTGGACCGGATGAATGGATCCAAGATAGCGGTTGCTCAAGACACATGACGGGAAACAAAGATCTATTCTCATCCTATAAAACGTTCAATGGAGGTAATGTGTTGTTTGGTAGCAACACTAAAAGCAAAATCATCGACAAAGGTACAATTACTCATAACTCTCTCACTATTCATGATGTTAGTCATATAGAAAATCTTAGCTTTAATCTCCTTAGTGTATGTCAAATATGCGATAAAAAGTGTAAGGTACTATTTAGTGAAACCGATAGCGAAATAATTAAAGATGGCATAACCATAGGAAAATGAATTAGGAAACATGGTGTTAGCCTGAAATATTGAGTCGAACATGAAAGTTCGTTCATTAATAATATTAAGTCTCGGTCATTTAAATATGTAACGTTGTAATAGGCTAGAACGGGTAAACGGGCTCTCATATGTAAGCTAACCGGTTACGTGTATCAGGCGAAAGCCCAAGTAATTCCCGAGCTTGGCCCGTAGAAATACCAAAGGCATGTAAGCCTTTTGGTTTAGGTATAAATACCAATCTCTATGGATGGAGAGTGGGTTGGTCTCATTTGTATTTTTTACATTGTAATCAACCATCTCATTTTTCTTCTCTCTACTTTCTCTCTAACTTCTCTTTAAATTTCTTATCATCTCCTAACTTATTTTCTTGGTTCAAATGGTAAAGTGAAAGTGGTTATGGGTTACCGACATTTGGTATCAATCGTCACAGGTGGGTTTAGTGATTACTTTTGTGGTATTTGATTATAGCTTATGGGTTACGGCTTATTTGTGGATTATTGTTGATTCGTCTTTTGGTGCTTATTTATCATTCGGCTTGTTTTTTTTCTTTTCTTTTCTGTGTTTATTGATAACAACCTTGAATATCTATTCTTAAAAGTTAAAAACGTGTCCAACCTTCTTTCACTACTTACCTTTTTGGCTTATTGGGCTTACTTTTAAGTTTCTAAGTCACGTCTTATTTGTTGTTTCCTAATTTTAATCAGTAGTGTTTCTTTATTTTTTTCTTTCTCTTTCTTTCTTTCAAACTTGCTATTCCAATCTTTTTAGATCTTATTTTGTTGATCACGGCCTTGCTTAAAAGTGCATCTTTTGGGACATAGTTATTTCGTGGATTATTCTTGTGGTTACAAGCTTATTTTCTTGGCTTATTATTGTTCTCCATATCACGGCTTAACGGAAAAGAAAGGTATGACAGTTTGTTTGTATTGCAAACGGACATGAAGTACATTTTGTTTGTGTTCAAGCGAAACATACACACTGTCAAGCGAATCATGTTTTTTTTACTCGTGCGAAACAAGACTTGTGCGGAACACGTATTGTGCGAAACTTGCAGGTTTAAGGGTGTGCGAAATATGTCTTTTTCATAAACCAAACTCTGCCCATTTTGCTTTTATCATGCGAAATATGTTGTCACAAGTTAAGCGAAACATGTAAACAGGTTAAATTCGAGCGAAACATTACATTTACTAGAAACAAACTCTGCCAAATTTTTTATAACTCGAGCGAAACATGTATTCCAACTTCATTGAGCGAAACATGACAATATCTAGCAGTCAAACACGTTCGTTTCGAGTTGTTTCGGTTTTTCGGTTTCGAATATCGGTTGATCACGGGTCTTTTAACCTATACCATCTCGATCGCGATCTCTCAACGATCATCGTAGTGTGCTTAGTTTTTGCTTAATCATTCCGAAACGAAAATACAATACTAAAACCTACGTTACTCTTTCAACGAAGAAGATGACTTATACATGTTTCATTTCCAATGTCATGCACACGTAATGTAATTATTTCAAATTCTAGGAAGTTTTATTAAATAGAATTCAAATTTGACAAGTTTGGTCCTTGAATTTCAAGACAATTTCATCCATCGTCCTTTCTTTGCTCATTAGTCCATCAAAGGCAATTGTTATTGCACCGTTAGTCCTTTGTGAACCAAATTTCATCGTTAGTCCTTTTAAGCTCATCAATCGTTAACAAAAGCTCAAGTTCTTCAACAACAACAATTATTGTTTCACGATTTCTTCTTGATTTTGTAAAATCCCGTGAAAGAATCCATTCTTTTCTCGGTTTAAATCATAAATTTGTAAAATCCCGTGAACGTTAATTGAATTCAATCCACAACAACAATCACTTTACCTGCTTAAGATCCTACAAATCATTTTCACTTCATAATTTAACAAATCATTCATCATGACAACTCCAATCACAACTTCCACAACCGACAGTCAAATGCATAACAACATCATGGCAGCTGGATCAAGGGATCGTCCACCAATGCTTGCAACGGGAAGATATCTTCAATGGCAATCACGTTTCTTAAGATACATTGATACAAGACCAAATGGTGATGCCTTAAGGAAATGCATTTTGGAAGGTCCATACCAACCAACTACTGTCACAATCCTAGCTGTACATGCAATAGAGAATTCTCCAACAGTTCCAGAACGAACAACAATTGAGACAATCTTGACTATGTCTCCTGAAAACAAAGCTCATTATGAATCGGAAAAGTAAGCAATCCATTTTCTATTGAATGGAATTGGGGATGAAATCTACTCAACTGTTGATGCTTGTAAGACAGCTCATGAAATGTGGACAGCTATTGAAAGACTACAACAAGGTGAATCTCTTAACATTCAAGATGTCAAGACTAATTTGTTTTGAGAGTTTGGCAGATTCACTTTTCATGATGGAGAGTCAATAGAGTCATACTACTCCAGATTTTACAAGATGATGAATGAAATGATAAAAAACAACTTGATAGTTGCTACAATGCAAGTCAATGTTCAGGTTCTTCAACAACTTTAACCAGAATGGTCAAGATTTGTGAAATTGTAAAGAACTTATGACTTAGTAGTACAAGTATAATTCACAGCTCTTTGACGTTCTGAAACAGTATCAAAAGAAAGTTAATGAAATCCGTGCTGAGAGAATATCCAAGAATGCAAACCCATTAGCACTTGTTGTTGTTGCTCAACAATATCTAGATCCTTATTATCAAGCACCAAAATCTTACAAATCATATGCACCACCATCAAAACAATCATCTTCCACCAGATCTAATGCATCTACCAAATACAAAAGCAAAGAGATAGCCAAACCAATCACCCCTCCATCTGAGTCAGCTTCTAAAGAAGATAGTGATCCAGAACAAGCTCAAAGAGATAAGGATATGCAGAAAAACTTGGCACTCATTGCAAAGTACTTCAAAAAGATCTACAAACCTACCAACAACAACATCATAACTTCTTCAAACTCCAGAAATAAGAATGTGGATACTTCTCTAAGGTACACGAATGATAATCAAACTGAGCAGCTTGGGAATTAAAGGACAGTGACTGTTGCTGGGGCTAGGGAGACTGAAGCCAGTCAGGTAGTGCAGCAGATTGGGATACAGTGTTTCAATTGCAAGGAATTTGGTCATTTTGTTAAGGAATGCAGGAAACCAAAAAGGGTAAAAGACTACACTTATCACAAGGAAAAGATGTTGTTGTGCAAACAAGCTGAGAAATGTGTTCTATTATAAGCAGAGCAAGCTGATTGGCTAGAGGACACGGATGAAGAGATCAATGAACAAGAATTGGAAGCACATTGATGTGTTTCAAAAGCTTTAAATTTATAATACTAGATAAATAGACCGAAACACACGGGTAAAAGTATAACCCACGTATGTAGTATAATATTTTCAGGTAAGACCAGGTCATTCCATGGGATTTGGTATTCTAAGAAAAAGTTGATAATATTACGAAAAGAGGATTAGCTTATAGACTGTCACTGATCTAAAGATAATAACTAAAATTCAAGATATAAAGGAATGTTTGGTTGAGAAACAAAAGTGGAGAAGGATAAACTTGGATAGATAATCGGTTCATGAATTTAAATATAATCGATTAAAGAAACGGTTAGTTTACTTAAAAGATCGTCTATTTGTTATAATCAGAAATCCTTTCGGCCTTTACTTTTGATTATAAAAATGCTTTAAGTTTAATTCAAGTTAGGAAATAATAAATATAAACTTTCTTAACCAAGTTCATTAGCCATATGGTTAAGCATTAAACCTTTTTATGCTCGGGTTAATAATCATTTTGTTAGCCAATCCTCACAAAGCTAAGATCTAGTTGTCATAGACAAACAAATTGGAAACCAAACATATAGAGTCGGAGTCTTTCGACCTATATCCGATCTACTATGATGATTAAATGACTATTAAAGAATTCGGGGTATAAAAATATCAAGTTTCTATTTAATTAGTTCCAAAATTCAATAGTTCATCCAAGTTTAATCCATATCACTCATATATTCCCTAACCAAACATGTTAGTCTACTCCATATTGATAAGAACAACACATAAAATAAGTATGATTGATTCAAAAGTCATGATATAGAAATAGAGAAACATGTTCATACCAAAATAAAATAGCAATTAGTGCTCTTGCTTACAAGGTTTTACTTCGAACGAAGATTACAACGATTTTGCAAATTCAACTATAGTAACAATAACAACTTCTAGCACCACCTTCTCATATTAAATGGTACTTTCCTCTACTAAAACCTGGAATGTGATGAAGAATAAGGTTTATCCTTCAACAATTCCCTAAGAACAACTTCCAAACTATTGAGAAGTGATTATAGATGTAGTGGGATGAGAAGAATGCTTCAAGGGATGATTTGAGGAGCAATTTTCGTCTTCTAGTTATAGGTGAATGCCCATCATCAGTTAGAGAGTTTGGCAAGCCAAAGGTTGCATAGTAATGGCACTAATAATGATTTTTGTATAACTGTCAAGGAAGTGCGCCGCACAAGGAAAAATGTGCGCCGCACTTGGTGTTTAATTAAATTGCATTTACTTCGTTATGAAGTACGCCGCACAAAAAGAATTGTGTGGCGCACTTTGGCCTCGTTCATTAAATCTTCCTTGGATTCTCTTCTAGATTCTTCATATAATGACCGTTAGTGTTTTTAACGGGATTCTTTTGCACGTTTAGTCCTTTTCTTTACTTTTGGTCCTGAAATGAATATTACACAACAAACAAGCAAACTTTGCAATATTTCATGCGTTAACATATATATTTTATGTATTTTTTAGGGATATTTTATGTATATTTGGAGCATTATCAACCCGTTTCTACTTTCTTAATAAGCGGATTTTCAACATTTAAAGCCTCAAACGAGTTATTAAGGGAAAAAGTACCATTATCTGATGTCGAAACATCCTTCTTACCAATAGAAAGAGTCGTCTTTCGGGTGATAATGAGTATTTTGGCGATACTGAGTTTTTGGTTTCACCAAGACCAGTTTGAAGTTTTTGTTGCCTTCATTATTACCACTTGATTTCTTCTTTTTTACTTCAATAAAACCTTCATCATCATCCCTGGATGATCCACCCTTTCCTTTATCCATCCTATTCACTACTTGTTTTAGGAGCTTTTAGACAATCATCAAGTAAATGACCAAATATCAAACATGTACTACAAGGAGAAGGTTCCCACTCATATTTCACATGAATGGTTTCTTTCATATATGCAGTTCCTTAAACGTTTAGAACAGCCATGAGCAATTTATCACTAAAATCATTACTAGCATTAATTTCAATCCAAGTTCTTGTATATTTGCTCCTCCCTCATGATTCCAAATGGTGATCAAGCTTAATCAATCTGATGTATAAGCAACTAACGGGATATCATGAAATTTCACCCAAACTTGAACACGAGAAAAATCTTCTTTAAAGAAGGCTCACGTAAGGCGACCATTAATTTAGAAAAATAGGGATTCCATGAATCATCCATGGACCATCTCTAAGCATCGAATTAACACCCTCAGTAGATGAGAACTTAAAGAAGAAAAAACCTTTCACCAAAGCTATTTTCTTTAATCTTTATTCTTCCCAATTGTTGCGTATAAACCATTCCACGACAGGAAAATCAAGCCTTTTATCAATAAAATAACCGTACAATGAATTTTTTATTCTATCATTTACCTCATGAACCAAAGCCAAAGGTAACCAAATGTCATAATCGGCATCACTTGGCACATTAGTATCAAGCTTTCGAAGATTAGCATTAGTCAAAGACATATGGCTAAGCTTATAAGCGTAAGATGTGGGAATTTCCTTCATAACAGATTAATGACCAACCTCATTAGGAGTACCAGCATTACGCGAAGCACTAGTTGCATTAGGCGTACCACTAGGAACAACAGTAGCCTTAGAAACTTGACCAATAGATCCATCAGTAACGGTATTACTCCCATTCAAACCTCCATCTTGAGTGCGTATTGTATCAACAACTTCACTCAAAAAAATAAAACCATAATTAAAACTAGAACCAATCGTAACTCTAACGTTACTCTTGTGCTTCTTACCACCACCTCCTCTTGAATAAAAAAACCCAGATTTCAACATTGAACCATGCAAAAAAACCAAAACAAATAACATCTAATCTTTACTTAACACATAAAACGCTCAAATGAATATTCTTGCCTTTGGGAAAATAACTACGTTGCGACATTTTTCTATTTATTGAGCACCGTGTAAACAAGACTAGTGCCTTTGATTCGTCTCTAAAGGTGACATCACCTTTACTTTTGTCCATCTCCACGAACAAGTCGTCTTCATCCGTCATAAGGTTACTCGTAGCGGAATCTATATGCCATGGTTCTATCCTCTCTTTTTTCTCGTCATGTCTCACCATTAGCAAAGTAAGCTCATCTTCATCTTCTACCTCCACAAGATTAGCTTTTTCCTCCACTTATCTTGAGCTAGTATACTCATTGGCATAATGACCATATTTGTGACAGTTATAACATTGTATTTGGGGATTACCTCCTCTTTGAGATTGGAAGCCTCTCTTACGACCTTTTATATATAGAGACCATTGGATCCCATCTTTTTTGTTGATATCTTCTCTTCCTCTTCCTCGTCCCCGAAAAAGTAACCAACGACCTCGTCATGGCTTTCCATGTAGAAAGCTCTTTTCTCTTTTGTTGAAAGAGACCTTTGAGTATAGAGCTTGCTCTAAGGGTTCTTTCCTCCCTTCTTTTCTTTAACTTCTCTTATGGGCTTGTAAAGATCCCATGAGTTGATCGATGGTCATAGAGTCAACGTCTTTGAATCCTATATGGCCATAATAATGTAATCAAAGCTTGGTGGCAAAGAGAAAAGAATCTTTTCTATCACCCTTGTGTCATTCAAGCTTTTACCATTTCTCTTAATTTCATTTCAAATGGTCAAGACACGAGTGAAATAATCCAAAATGGTCTTGATTCCTCCATTTAGAGTTTTTCAAATACTATTATAAGAGTTTGAAGATGTACCCTTTTCACCTTATCAATTTCTTTGAAAGCATTTTAAAGGATCTCCCACCCTTTTGTAGAAGTTGTTGCATTTGAAAATTTCTCAAATATCGCATCATCAAGACACTGATAGATGAGTGTAAGAGCACTCTGATCCTTCTTTCTTTCCTTTTACAACTCCACCCTTTAGGCGACTCTCAACGAGCTTTCATCATTAACTTTCTTAACTCCTTTCTCGACTATCTCCCACACATCATGTGAACCGAGTAACGCCTTCATACGAATACACTAGCTACCATAGTTATCTTTGGTAACATGAGGAAATTGGAACAAGTTCATTGAGCTTGACATCTCGATCTTCTAGCTCTAGATCTGATACCAATTTGTTGGAAACACGAGGGCCTTTTAGGCTTATTTTCGATGAAGAGAGAAACACTTAGAGAACTTTTATAAAGAAATTTTATTGCTTAACTTTGCTTCCGTACAAACAGGGGCAAATATGTAAAAAGTAGGGGGCAACTTCCCCCAATGATTTCTTTAATAATCATGATTTTTAAGGTACATTTATGAATTTTTTTGGAGATACCCTCAGCTTAAAATAGAGAATGCCCTCAACCTAGAGGATGGTTGGCATAAATCAGAAGTAACCACTGGTTTTATGAAGGTTTTTTAGTTTTTTAGTTTTTGGTAAAGGGATGAAGATGATAGAGATGTATGAAATATAATAAAAAAATCTATTCTTTTGAATGCAATTTCTTGTTTCTCTTACGCGGGGCCATTGAATCATAAATAGTAATGACCCCAGTTCGGATTTGAAGCTCCGCAAGAGCCCAATGCGTTAGTGGTTGATTAAGCGGGAAATAAACCTATACATAAGTGACAATACCCAATATCAATTAAATAACCAAAATATCTAAAACTTGTTTACTAAAATATACAAACCTTTTCTACGTCCGACCACGACACAGGGTATCTTTTGTTACTTGCATAGAAGAATGGCATTTGACCGGAAAGTATGGACGGATAAAAATCAAGGTCGATGATTGACCAATCAGCATTTGGTGCTCTAAATTGCCACAGTAAGTCAATCCAAACATTTAGGTGTTGTTAATTCATTGAAAAGATTAACATATTCGCTACTTATTCGGTAAAACAATAATAATTTCAAATACAATAATAGAAATTCCAATAACCTACATCGTCTAGCATCCACCCTTTTTTGTTTTCGTCCAAACCCAATAACGCTAACCAGAAACGCTCATCAATAACAATCCTATAATTTACCCTAGGAAACTTGTACATTTTCTTTGGTCCAACAACATTCCTTAAAAAGGATTTCATACACGTCGGGACTGTAACTTTGTTAGGGTTGCTTTTACAATGTCTTCGAAGGACCTGAAATTATTACACGTAGTCTAAATATGTGAAACAACTACTAATCTTAAAACCAATCAACATTTACCTCTTTAAATGGTTGAAGTTTATCTTGAGAAACATCAACCACAGACGGTGACGGGAGCGAAAATTCAATTGGTTCCAAATTGTTACACTTTTTTGCTTATTCTTCACTTGTGGAGTTGTTGGTTTTTGCTGCATATACGATGTTTATTAAAAAATACCGGGTTTCTTAATCCTCCTAATACGTTCATAAACTTTATCCAAGATAGGTTTACCATCGCCTTTCACAACATTAACTTCGGATGCCTTGATCATTTGTAACTGAAACATGTAAAATTAAGTTAAGAATGCTTCTTGCACTAGGTATTCACTTTAAATAAAACCAAAACAACATTTCAATAAATTTACCCTTACAGATTGGTTTGCCAACTTTGTTCCATCCTATGAGAGACGTATCCATAAAAAAATTAATTCTTTATATAATGCTAATTTTAGTAAGAATATAATGCTAAACCCAAAACTTATATTTACCTTTAACAACTTATCAAAATCACTATTTTCATTAACAATTTCATTATCTTCTAACGTAAAATCCATCTTTTCATTTATCTCTACAAGAATGGCGAAAACAGTATAAGATATAAGTAAGCACTATAACTAATATGTTATGCAATAATTCATCAAAATAATATACAAAATACAAACATCGTCATTTTACCTGTAAACATTTAGCAGCATCTTTCTTTGGTTCTTCATACAGAGTAACTGTCAATTTTCCACTACAAGTATCTTCTTCAATACCAATAGTCATATTATCTAAACAATACTTTGAGGGGTCGTTCTCAATATCCATGTAGTCGTCTAAGTCATAGTTAACCTACCACAAAATTATGTAGAATAGTTAAAGGAATTACTTACACTTTGTATACTACAAAATAATTGCCATTATAAATTACATAATATAACTTACTTCAGAAGGTTCACCAAAATTATTAGCTTTCAGAATATCATAAAAAGGCAAAGGTTGACTCACATAAGCACATGCATTAATTAGATGATCTAATGGGGAAGGCTCTGTATCTCTACACAACAACTTCTTTGGGTCAGAAACATCTTTCTTGACTACCGGGCAATCAATCAAGTTCATCTCACAATTAACAACTTTACCTTGTACTACTCTAACATCTTTCTCGACTATCGGGCAATCAACCAAGTTCATCTCACAATTAACAACTTTACCTTGTACTACTCCAACATCTTTCTCGACTACCAGGGAATCAAACAAGTTCATCTTCTAATTAACAACTTCACCATGTACTACTCCAACATCTTTCTTGACTACAAGGCAATCAACCAAGTTCATCTCACAATTAACAACTTCAGCTTGTACTACTCCATCATCTTTCTCAACTACCAACTCAACTGTTGTTGTTAACGAATCAATAACCTTTGTCTTGAATTGATCAACCATTCCCTTCATTTCTGGTCGAACATCAATAAGTTGTTTACATAGTAACTCAACTGAATCTATTATTTTAGGATCAAATCATCCTTTAAAAGAAGAACCAACATATCCTAAAACATCTTGCGTTTCTTGAACAAAACGTACATCCTGTTTTTTAACCGCATCTGCTTGAACAATAGTTGAGCAGGGTGGTGCTTTTCCTTTTTGCACCAATGGACCATCCTAATTTTAAACCACATCAACTGGTACATTTTCAAGTCGTGGAAAAACCTATTCTTCAGCATGAACATTATCAACTACCTCAGACTTACATCTTTGAAAATTAATAGCTATTCGTTTAACGGATTGAATAAAAGGTGCATCCGCTCTACTAAAATAATATTGACTACGGACCTACCAATCTGCCTTCAACTCTTTAGAAGTTGGAACCAAGACTAAATTTGGAATTGAATCCTAAGTAAAATAAACAATACAAAAAAAAGCATTGGAATAACCAACATAGAGGGTTTGTTTGGTAGGACGTAATGAAATGTTAAATAAATAGAATAAGAAACGTAATGGAATAAATGATGTAATGTAATAATTCATTACCCTTATTATTAATGTTTGGTTGGTATGATAGGACGGAATGCAATTGATAAGAAAAAGACTAAAATGCCTATAGTTAATAAAAAATATATTTAATGTGGTTAGTTAATGGTGGACTTTTATGTAATTTTGATTACATTATGGATGTAATGAAAAAAGAAGGGGATGCCTATAGAATAAAAATGATAGTTTTTGATGTAATAAGTCATTCATTGTAATGAATCATTACATTGTATAAATATAAACAAACAAGATTTTTCCATTCAATCGTAATAACCATTTCCATTCCAACTTTTATTACATCATACCAAATACTATGAGAGAGTTTGGGTACTTTATTTAAAGGGACAGGTCTAGATACTTTATTTATGGGGACATCATTCAAAATACAAACATTCAAAACTTTATTTAAATCGGACAAAAGGTTATAAAGTCAAAAGAAGTATAAACTTACATGCCCAAACAAAAGGTTATAATATGTTTTTTTTTTGAAAACGTTTAATGTTGGACCAAGCTAGCCCACGAGGAATGACATCCGGTTTTTTGGCCCACCATAATGTGCTTTTAGGATAACTTTCCAAAATCCAAATCTATCATAAAAGAACATGGAAATTGCAAATTAACAATGGTATTACAAAACAAATACAGTATTACGAATTTAACATAAGTGTAAACAAAAACCTTTAGAGCCCAAACAAAACCATTCAGATTATACGTCGTCATCTTCTATGGGTCTTTCTTTTCGGCATGATTTTTAACCACATTCACAGTCCTTTTATAAAAGTAACGCCACATGTACTCTCCCCATGAAAATGAATTCCAAGCAAAAATATCATCTACTAGGCTCAATATATGGAGAAGAACATTTAAAAATTCTTCCCGACCCATAAAGACAATCTCTAACACAAACAAAAGACTAACCCTTACTGCATCTTCATCATCTAATGCACACCATAATTTCTCATTATCAATAATTTGCTAAAGCTCTTTCACATTGACTTGCTTTCGTTGCTTTTTAATTTTTTCCTAAAACAAACGGTCTAGGAAATGGATCTTATCAGTAACTAATTCAGAAACATCACCACACCTAAACCCACTCACTAAACAAAACTCCTCGTGACCAAAGTGGAGATAATGATTAGCAATTTTAGAAAGAATAGGAGGGCTATCTGCACTCAACTCTTTAACATGAACTTGATGTTGAAAAACATAATTTAACATATGATTATCATTTGAAAACTCAGGAAGGTCTAACCATGGCCCAAAAACACTATCCCTAAACATCACATAACGATTTGGAAAATGTTGCAACTTACTTTTAATTTTTTGAAGGTACTGCAGCTTTGACTTAACACTAATCTTGGCTTCAAAAATCTCTCCTGAATTATCCATACATTCCAAACTCTAATCGTCAATCTTTACAATACGGTTTAAAAGATTTTGGGTTATGAGTGCAGTGGGATTATATTAGATTTGGGTTACAATGCGGTTTAAAAGATTTTGGGTTACAATGCGGTTCAATTGGGGTTTAACCGATTGAAGGTTACATAAGATTTAGGGTTAGGGTTTTAGTTGATTTTGGGGTTAGGGTTTTAGATGATTTGGGTGTTTGAGTTTTACTGTGTAATGTGTGTTTTTTTAAATATCACCTCTATTCAGGTACACTTTTCATGAAAACTAGAAGTTGGTTTTAAGTTTGTTGCATAGCTAAGATCAATCTTAAATTATAAATGTGATGACTTGTAGTTTGAACTATATATGAAATGCGGTTTTTGGACTTGTTGGAATAACCAAATAATTAGGCAAAGTAAAAATAATTATATAATATAAAATTTAAACAAAAGGTTAAAAGTACAAATACTATTCGACCTACTAATTCGGATAAGATGAGTACAAGTCGCATCAGAAAAATGATTATTTTATTTTTATATATTTTTATTAAATAAATATTAATGTAGAAGTCGCATAAAAGTGATAGTCAAAGTCACATAATAAATTATCTTACACATTGTACTTTTACCTTACACGTTTGTACTTGCAATAACTAACAAAAAGTACACTTTTTAATTTTTTAATGAAGTCGCATTAGTCGCATATAATTGCATAATAAATTGAGGGCAATTGGGTAAACCATTTGCAATTGGGGTAATCTTTGAATCATACCATGGGGGATGAGGCACACAAATAATTAGCCCTATGAACATTCAATAGGGTTTAAGGATATAGCTGGTACAACATAAACTGCAATATGTATCTTCTTATTACGGTCATTTTTATGATTAACATGACTGAGACACGACGATCTTAATATGCACAATTTAAACGATGCCTCACGAGATAGACTGGATCTCCGCTAGTCTAAGGAAATGTATTTATTCCGGAAGCTGGAATTACTTCCAATGTGCATGTCAAGTGCAGGAAATCTTCTTACTCTTAACACATCTCTCCATAATTATTTCCAGGGAATTATTCTTGGCTGTTAACACTAGTATTAGAGATAAAGTCACTTGTTTTACAGACTTATCATTTTCCTTGCTAAGAGTGTTATTTAAAAGAAGCTAGGAAGTGTTAGACAATGAAAACCGGCCCGTAGTTATAATCTTATTAATGACCATTATTTATAATGGTAAAATCCTAATACCCTAAACCCACAAATCGGGCTTGGGCCTATCTATCCACTAATAAGATTAGAGTGTGAGAGATAGAAAGATAGATTAAATACAATATAGTTCTGTAGAAAGATCTTTTTACTAATTTGTGACTAGCTTATGAAGTTTTAGAAAGTCTATTAAGAAACTAATACTTCTGATTATTTGCTGGAACGGAACCAAGATGGAAAATATAACATAAAGAAACATGTTATATATTTATACGGTAACCAAATTACAGCTTTAAATTCAAGTCAAGCATATGTGGACTTGACGGCTGAGAAGGTGTATGAGCTTCAAAATAGAAACCTCCAGGCGATACCAATTCCACTGTCTCTTCCACATCACAGGGTTGCACCAAAGTGGCTTTAAACCTGGCACCATCATCAACAAACCTTGCTATAGTAGTTTCATCATCTCTACTTGGTGGGTGAGCCGATATGTGGCCTTGAACGCCAAGTGATAGCTGAACCATGGAATTCACATATGGTAAGTCAGTCGTTTCTGGTGTTAGGTATCTTCTAGCTGCCTCTCTCTCCCTCTTGTGAGCATTTTGGTGACCACCTAATGCTTGTGGACTGTTGAACTTTCTTTTGCAGAAGTTGCATGTGTATGCCTTCATGGGTCTTGATGGAGAACTATCAACTAGATTTTGTCCTAGTTTAAGATTTACCCACTCTTTTTGATAAGCATTTAGGTACTCTTGGCTTATACCTTCCCTGATATTCATTACCACCAAAGATTGATATCAGAGATAGGACATTAGTTAGGTGTTCTTATAACTATTTGATAAAACTTAATTCCTTTGGATCAGGGTGTTAGGGTTTACATAAGAAGGGAATGTTAAATGCTCCATATATGTCCCCACTGATGGGTGCTTGATGTCCTTGAGGGGCACTGATGTTGATCTTTTCAAGTCTCTGTGTTCCACCACTTGCATATTTTCTAATGCATTTTCTCCATCAGCTATGTTAGGGTCTTTTTCGCATGTAGCCAAAAGTTTACATATATAGCTGATGCTAAACATGCAAATCTTTCCAAATGTGGCACTGTACGTCAAATTTTATATTATTGCCTGCCACTATTATTCTTTAATTATTTAAAAAACCAATAAGTTATTTCATTTATTATGTTAAGCATAACATAATAAGCATAACAGCTTGATTCCCTTTGTTTCTTGATATATACATCTTATTTGTTTTACTTAGCATCTTCTTTCTTAATTTATAGCAACATGATACTTCCTTTGGTAACTAAGTCAATTTTGTTCTTTCCGCTATTAAGATTTTTAACATTGTTGATACAAAAACCTTTGTTGATATTCGAAAGATGCACAATAAACGCGATCTTGAAGTCGAACAGACACTTGCAGCTTAGTTGATTGTCGACAAAAAAAAGAAAAAGAACGAACACGCCATGATAACGCTAATAGAACGTTTGATTAGTAAAGAAAGAATGAAGTGACAAAACCCTTCCCCCTCACCTCCTTTTATAGAGATGAGGGGGGAGGAAAATTCGACTCTAACATGGACTCTAGTCGGCTGTGAATTCAAAAGAAAAATAGGAAACCAAGTTGTGTTTGACTTGGGACTTAAACAAGCGTCAAACACCAACTTATATTCTAGTCTATTTAGCTAAACATTAAACTAACACTAAGACCTCTAGACTTAACCATATGCTAACATAGAGACTAATCTTATAACAACTTGATCCAGGTGTTGATCAAAAGCGTACACAAGTGGAGCTGAATTTAACTTACATAAAAAGCAAATAGTTCTATGTAGTAGTAGTCTATATATGTCGGTATCTACTAGTATTTGCAACCCCTTGTCACTATTAATATTTTGTCGGTATCTACTATTAGTTAATTAGTTAACAAAATAAGCATGGAACCCACCCGCCATTATTAATATTTTGTGTTTACATGTGTGTAGTAGTTTGCTACGTATAGGTACCTTCTTTCACCTCACATTTTGTATCTGACAAGTGTTTTTGAGTCATGCCATTTTCTAGCAAGTTCAACAAGTTTCACATGGTGGCCCAAGTCATCGAAAAGGCTAGTCTATTCAAGAGTTGTGTAGATCTGTAATGTGTTGCAGTGAGGTGTATGATTTTATGATTTCAAGTTTTAAATTTATATTTTGCTGACTTTACTAAAAATAACACTTTAACGAGCAGTGTATCCGGTCAGATGGGAGTTTCGTGGTAAGTAGAGTGTCGATCACTAAGAGGGAGAAACAATCTTTCAATTTATTATTTTGGTTATCTAAACTAAGTTAATTCTATTTTATGTTAAACCTATGTTAATCCTAAATCTAACGAATAAGGGGGTTTTCAGCCTGAGAGACTGGCACGGGTTTTGTGGTGACTAAAATCAACTTAAAACACTAAAACACACGCAAGCAAATTAACAGAAGATAAAAGAGCAATCTAGCCAAATATAAGAAAACTATATTAACCATTATTAATCCAATCAGAATGTTGGTTTGTTTATTTAGTGCAATGATTACTTATTTCGAGGGTGCATATCATTCTTAAGACTTAAGCGGTACTTCTTCCTAAGACCTAGATACGAAGAATTCTGTCACAATTAAACGTGTCCGCATAAAGCATCCTTATTTGCTGATTATAATCTATCTTAGGGATTAAAGCAATGGTGATCTTGTTAAACCCCTAGCTCATAGAGACTTTACCCACTTACTGCTTAAAGGCAATTCATACACTAGTAGACCACTAACCAAGTCTTTACCAATTAATTGAGAACGTACTTGTTGATACCAAGGGTCACCTGCCGGTCCAACTAAGCTTACAATCTAATGGCAAAGATAGGTTATTATTCGTGATCCTATTAGTCTAGATGTATAAATCACTATATGAAGAGCCATCCCGACATCTAGATTACTTGGTACGTATCACTAGATCCAGTTAAATGATAGGTCGCATACAAAAGCACGTAAACAAGTATAAACGGATAAACATAAACAAGCAATCAACGATAAATTAAGCAATCGAGATAAACAAACCAAACATTCAGATTATCATAATAATGGCTAATATCTGAAGGTATTAGCCTTCAAACGTCATAATCAATACAAAAGTAATAATTTAGCCAAGGTAAATTAACCAAGTTAACGAATGATACCAAAAACTGAACGATTACAAGAGTATAGGAGATTACAAGTTGTTTCTTATGGAATTAATTACGTTGCAAGACCTCTTCTGCTCTTCTTCTCCTCTGAAAATCAACTTTTATGGTTTATGTATCGAAAATATGATTTAGCACACTGAAAACCCATTTTTAGGTTTTCTATTTATATGGTCTGGAATATGGTCGATACGGCGTATTGACTGAGGTCAATACGGCGTATCGAGGCTTTCTTGGAGTAGGGACCACATTTGATATCTTCCAGAATATTTTATTTCCATAGCTTGAATACGGCGTATTGGTCATCCCTGGATATGGCGTATTGATCTTGTTTTCTTCATGGTCTTCAGTGAAGTGTAGGCACAGATACGCCGTATCTTCCTTGATGGATACGGTGTATTGGATGTCAAAACAGTAATCTTCAAATGTCTTTGTTTAAGCTTTCGAATGCGTGCCTTTTTGCTAATCTTCACCAAGTACTCCATAATTACTGCAATTATCATATACAAATGATTAAGAAACAATTCTTTGCAATAATTATACAAAATGGGTTATTTACATGGGATAAATGATACTATAAAAGTAACGTTATTTGATATCATCAAATATCCCCCACTTGAATCCTACTTGTACTTAAGTAGCCTTTAGAAGTTTATAAAAATGTATCCCTAAGGATTTTTCCGTTAAGCATTTATTTGATCTATTACAAGTACACAACTAAACACCTCACAAAATAGGTAGATGAAAACACTCAAATCACTCAACTAATTTATGTGGTAACATGTAACTAATTTGCTTAATTGCTCGGTCGTGACGAGTATTCTATCATAGGCTTGGCAAGGATACACATCTCCACCAGTAGAGATAAGGAGTAACAAGTTTATAAAGGTAAAATAGATTTTTATTATAAGGTTAAGGGTTGATCATTCTACAATCTTTCACCAAAAGTACCACACCAACAAGGCAGCTAAAGCGTACATACATGGCCGTACCGATGGAATAAACATGTGTGTTCGATCACATCCTCATTCAAGTTTAACCAAGGGTTAGGATGAAGAATGATATAGGGTATGGATCTTATAACTTTCACCAAAAGTAATAAACCAATAAGGCAGCTAAATCATGCATACATGGCCATAACGACGAAATAGACATGCATGTTCGATCACATCCTTATTCACGTAAAATCTCAAGGTTAATGATTAGAAAATGGAAATAAATTGTTGTTAAATAAAAATTACGAAAAAATAGACCAAGTCCAAAACAAATAAGGCACAAGTTGCTAGACACTTTTTTCCGACCGTTACCATGATAAAGACACAACTATTTACACACGTCTTGATCATAGATAAAAAACAACAACCTAAGTTGGCGTTCCCGTAACTGTCAACTTTCCAATCATCCCATACTTTACATACTTTTACAAGATAAGTGGCGATATCTACCACTTTATACAAAACTTTACATCGTTGACTTATAAGACGTATCAATGAATAATCGATCCTTCATACAATTCCTTCGGTTTAAGCTTTTGCGAAACGATTATCTTCGAACTTTCCTCCTCTTTTTTGTTGCGATTTTTCTAATTTTTTTACTAACAATGAAACTCGGTGTAATTTCACCATCTTCACGATCATAATAATTCCGGATAATTCCTTCGATAATTCTTCATTCTTCGGACGTACAAATAATTGTGTTGGTAGTAAAAATACACGAGTTTTGACTACTTTATACATTCCCATTTGCAATGTGCAAATTTCTTCCCAATCGTACCAATGATAGAAAATTGACACAAGACTCGGGAAATACATAGTTACACTTTAAGCAACTAGAAACTGATAAATAGACTTAATCTAACAGGATTTGCTAAGGTGTAAAGGTGTAACGAAACAAACAGTTGGTGTTATTCCTAAAGGATTGGCTATATTGGTTTTTCTAGGGGTATCTTACTCTTAAGATGAGGGTAAACAAAGGGTTTATACGAAGATTTAACTAACTAGTGTAGTTAGCTAATAAAACAACATATAAAGGCTTTTTAGGTGTAATCCAAGAAATTTACCAATTTAAACAAGTTACTCCATCTAAATCCAAAATACTCATTATTGTGGTCTCGAATAGATATACCAAGCCAAGTTTTAAAGTCTATAACATCACCGGCACACTCATATTTTGTGGAATTTAGGTAAACATTTAGAAACGGATAAGGTTAAATCCTTACAATATCTAATAAGGGTTATTGTGTGCAGGTTATATAATAAGTAATTTTACAAAAGTATGCTTGAAATTTTTTAAAATTTAAGCATAGTTTAAGCATTTTATGTGAAAAATAGGACAAGTATACATTCTGATTCCCATTCCCTCACTTGAATTATACAATGTCCTCATTGTATTTATAAAACATTAAAAACGGGAATTAAAAGAATTAGAATGAGAAACTCCCTTGATATTTTGCTCAATAGATTCTCCAAGTTAAGTTTATGAGCAAGGATGTATTGAACAGTCGTCTTAAGATTTCAAAACTCCAGCACTTCTAGATTTTCATATTGTAGATACTTCACCAACATTGTCGATTTCTTTGCAGCGAGGCCATGTGCAAAATATAGGAAAAACATGCAAAATCATATCTCGGGTATCTACGGTTAATTAAATAAGCTAAATAAATTGTATAGGAGACCAATACGCCGTATCTATAAACTGGAATACGCCGTATTAAAAACCTGTAAAAAGTATCTAAATACGAGTTTATCTACTATATACGCCGTATCATATTCATGAATACGCCGTATTGACAGAACTGACAATAATGTTTAAAGTGCATAAAAATAAAGGGCTGATAATGTCAAGACATTCAATACGCCATATGGTATGGAGCGGAGACGCTGTATTGATGTCTGGGAAGACAAACTCGATAAAAATAGATAACAATCTGGGTTGTCTCCCGGGAAGCACTTTTCTTTCAGCTAGTCTTTAAGTTAGACTTTTTCCTTCCATCTTCTTCACTCGGTGCGTGTTACCATCCATCCTTCGTCCATCATGCAAAATATTTCTTGATATGTGTGGATTGCTTCCTTGCTTGTATTCGTTAAATCATCGTATTCATCTTCTTTTATAGCCACATACTCTTCGTCATCCCTGAATGAATACTTGACCATCTTGAATCTTCTTATATAGAAAACTGGCAGATCATGACGTTCCTTCTTAGTGTATTGAGTATCACCGGTGTTGTTTGTTGGAAATTAAGGGCTTCTACATGTTTCTACTGCTGGTTCGACTTTGTACTTCCAATCTAAGTTAGTACTGCTAGTGTTATAGTTAGTACTGCCATTACAAAATGTTA
Organism: Tanacetum coccineum; assembly: GCA_026074375.1. NCBI lineage: Eukaryota > Viridiplantae > Streptophyta > Magnoliopsida > Asterales > Asteraceae > Tanacetum > Tanacetum coccineum. Next base: position 22,725 of record BQNB010102119.1, read on the forward strand.
GTACTGTCAGTTTATTAGTATTGTTAGTTATAATAGTTAGTACTGCTTATGTGATATGCATGAGATATATTAGGGATAGGTATGCATGATTATGTAACGCGTTTCGTAAGCCGATTAGGGTTTTCTTAGTGTATAAAAGGAACCCTACGGCATAGATCTAGATATCAAGTTTTCATATTAGTATTCATAGTTTGTATAGCAATCATAGTTAGTATTCATAGCTATTTTGTAACTCAAAATAGTATTCAATATATTAAAAGTTTAATAAAGATCTTGTTTTACTGTTTCATTGTTCTTCTTAGTACTACAAGCTAGATTCCACATAATTTGTAGTATTTATAATCTTAGTTTCTACTATAGTTGTTTGGATCTATCCAACACAACTAAGCTTTAACAAGCTAAGTAAGATCTGTTCAAAAGGGATCAACAAGTGGTATCAGAGCTTGTTGCAAAACTTTAAATAAGAAGAACACTACATCTATACAAGATCTCTACAATTGGTATCAGAGCCAATCTACATACCAATTGTGGAGATCGTTATAGACTCATCTAGGATATGTTTTATAGATAAAATAAATATGCAGCAGAATATATAGAATAGTATATTGTCAAACAAGGTTTTTATTCTCATGCACCAGTTATTAGTGTTCTTCTTATTCAAAGTTTCTCAACAAGCTCTGATACCACTTGTTGATCCCTTTTGAACATATCTTAC
>BQNB010102120.1:0-24318 GCA_026074375.1 Tanacetum coccineum
TGAACGTAGGTCACTAATTTGAATATGATTGTTTAATGATTCAATTGGTGTTAACTAGTAATCTAAGTGATCTAGTAGTTATCGTGTTCTTTCGGAATTTGTTTTCGAAAAACACAAACAACATTTCCTTGATTTATTCAAGTGAAGTGTTGGATTACCAAGGTTACTTATGATGCCACACTATTGATGAGGGGAGGTTGTTAGAATTAAAGATAGTAGTTGACTCTTATGCTCAGACTGCACTCCACACATGACTTCACTATCGAATATTCAGGTGTAACAAGATTACATCAAATATAATCAGGAGGAAGAGAAGTGTTCTAACTGAATATTTCGATATAATGCAACAATTGGGGGGAAGAGATGTGTACATCCGGGACTTAATTGACTTTGGTGTATACGCCATCCGATACTTTATTGATCTGAAGGTTATAGGTTCTATCTTCTATGAGTTGTCTATGTGAAGTATGTGTTACGAATGGTTATATGTTTGGGGGAAAGCAGTTGAACTGCTTGCAGTCATGCGGTATGAACTGGGGGGAAGTCAACCAGGGAGATACATTTATGAACAACAACATCAACAACATCTCTACCTTTCAGAAGCAAGAACACCGTCATATTCATACCTTTATTTCTCATACTCAAAGTTCAAAGATACAATTCCGCAACTCTGATAATTCAAAGAACTCACTTCCTTAAATCATCAAGTTATTGATCAAGATAAAAGTTCTAAATGCGGAAGATTGTAAGTTAAGAAAGTATGAGTATGTTGGTCAGAAGCTTTAAAAGACAAATCAAGATGGATTCACGGTAAAGAATAATGATATGAAAAGATCTCAAAGGCAAAGTCAAAAAGGAAAATGGAAAGATCAAGATCAAGATCTTTAGAGCATGATTGGAACAAGACCACTATTACATAACAAGACTCAAGATAAACGAGCATTAAAGATTAAAGATCAAAGTCACAAGAGAGATCTTAATGATCATCCTTTAGGGGGAGATTGTTACGAATAAGAAAATAATGATCATTAATGCAATCAAAGATAGATCTCAATGATCGTCCCTTGGGGGAAGATTGTTAGGAATGATAAAAGTGAAGATCTTATAGAGATAAATGTCTTGTAATAAATAGAGAAATAATATTGAGTAATAGGTTAGGTGATAGGCTCGTGACTTAAATAAAGTCACGAGACCCAACAAATAGCCAAAAAGCTAGGAAACAAGAGCTCCTTGCTCTTCCTTGTATTTGGGTATAAATACCCCTCTCTACCTCATTAGTGAGGAGGCCTTCTCTAATCAATCTAATCTCATTTCTCTAATCATCCTCCTCCCTCTTTCTCTCTCTACTTTCTATCTTTCTCTCTCTAGAATAAACACATACAACACCTAAACACACACTCTATTGCTTATTGATCCTAAATCCAAGACCTAACATTGACACTTCATGAAGTCTTGGTATGTACACTCTGGAGCAATAGGCCTAGCACTCCTATTATTCTCATTTGGATATCCTTTTTCACCATTTCCATTTCTAACATTTCCATCTCCACCATTTCTATTTCCACCATTTCCATTATCGCCATCGTTGCCGTTTTGGCTTTGACTTTCAGCCTCGAGAGCATTTGCAGCACGGGGCACCTTATAAGCATCCAACGCTTCCTCCACTCGTCGGTTAACGAGTTCTTCGATTGCCTCCAGGGTCATACCAGAATGAGTGATAGTCATGTTCTACAGCTTAAGACATAACACACGGTGAGATTTGATATGAGATATAGCCACTACAAATGGTAAATAAGGTTTATATAGGAAAATACAATAGAACATGTTTTGCAAGAACAAGTAAATAGCAATAAAGATGAATACGCGAGAGGATCAAAATAAGCTTTTCATATCATATATAAAAGCATTCGTCGGTTACATTCAACCCATAATGGGGAACTTGATTTACGCTAATACTACTACTATCAACTGGCTCTACTATTAGCCTAAATTCAATACACAACATCATGGATAAAAACCTAAATGCCTTACAGCGAATGTCTCCAATCTCCTAAATCGCATCCTATCATAGTAGCGGAACCTACGAATCTACCTAAGCTGACTCTCCATAAAGCTCACGCGTCGCCGAAACCTATCGGATCTCGCTCTCTCCATCATCATGGTGCCTTGAAGTCTTGCATTGCTCCTCTCTAAGGACGCAACCTGCTCAAGTAAGCTAGCTCTCTCTTCACCAGCAATCAAACTCCTCGACTCTAACTCTCTCTGTCCCGTCTTAATGTCCTCTATCCTCTGAAGAGGTATCTTTATAACATGCTCATAAATATCCTGCAAACCCTCCTCAACCTGCTCCAAACACTCAACAGCATCTAGCATAAGCATACTATTAGGGATATCAATCCCAGCAGCCACATCCATGTTGGAATTTGGTAGTCAGTTCCGCAAGTTATACATTAGAAATACGTGAGCCTATTGGGGGCACACACGTTAATACACGAAGAGTATGTTTACTTCACTAAATATATTTAAATAGTCGTTAAATTAGTTACTTGTTTAATTAATTTAATGTACATTCTAAATATAGAACCGAGGGACTAAACCGGACAAAACCCGAACCTCAAGGAGTGGCTTGTTTGGCCGAAACTCCCCAAGGTTCTAGAAGGGGTGTTTGTGGCCGGTTATAGGAGGAGAAAAGGAAGGAGAAAGATTTGTTTTAATTATGGGAATTATACTAATCTTTTCCTATAAGAATTAGGGTTATTGGGGTGCCTATATAAACACACCCCATATCCCTCATTCTTTATTCTATCTTCTCCCAAAAACACTAAATAATTCGGTGCTTCCCTCTTCCCAAAAACCCACTAATCAAACCCTAAACCCTTTAGGGTTTTTCGGTTTTCTCACCTATACCGCATCCCCCAAATCGCTAGATTTAGGGTTTCGGCGATTTAACCTAAACCGCGGGGTTAAACCGTGGAATTAGGGTTTTTCCTGTTTTGCTTGAACTCTTTGCTTGACAAATTCAAGATACGGTAGTGGTTGTTTGGTGATTCCTCAAAGGTGACGAATTAGGGTTTAAACCTTTTAATTAGGGTTTGTTTGGTTCGACTTTTCAAAAAGGAAACGCAAGGCGTGGTGTTTGGTTTTGGTATTAACCCAACTTGGTGCTTGTTCTGAAGATTAGACTAGCAGTCGAACATAACTTGGTTTGACAGTTGTGTGACAAACAACCGTAAGGCGATTTTTAGACGCTTAATGTATTCAAAGAATAATCGCAAAAAGGTACCTTTACTATTTAAGATTGTTAACCTACTTGCCATAACTAGATCCATCCGCAGCGCACTCAAAAAAGACCAAAAAATCATAATACATGGCTGAATTGGTAGCTAATTAATAATCCCAACAGTGGCGACACGAGCCAACTCGTTTTTTGGCATGCTAGGTTACACTCATAAAAATCAATTTTAACGCCTTGTTCCACGCCTAATTTAGATGTTTTATTATTATGTTGCGATTAATTTCTTATTATTGGATTTATTGTAAATATGAAATAAAGATATGCAACAATCCTTAACTATAAATTTAAAAAAGAAATAGATGCTATATCTTGCAAGTTATTGCTTAATAGTTAATAAGAGAATAAAAAGAGAAAAAAACTTAATTGTTAATTTAGCTATATTTTGTTTCTTCTTTTAATTTGTTCAATTTAGGATTTTTAAATCTTCCTAATTATTTAAAAAGACTTGTAAATATTATATTTTATTTTTTTAAAACTAAATATTTTCATTATTCTTATGAAAACTAGATCTTTTAAATTGATAGTTTGATTTGTTTCCTGAATTCCGGCTATAAGACCTACTCAATCATATTAATTTGTGATGAATGGGGCGGTCTAGGCACTTGATGGAAACCTAGTGAGGGTCTTATGGTTCTCCAATTAGGGAAAACTCGTAGAAAACTCAGATTATTACTTGTTACTCGCTTTATTTAATGTTATCTTATTTATTAAGTTCCTACATGCTTATTTGTTTACTAGTTTACATGTTTACATGCCTAAACAAATGAAATACTGACTAATAAATATTGTAAGATAACATTAAACCGGTCTTTAATTCTACATGCCTAAAACATATTCATTGTGACCTGCTATGTGTTTTATGGAAAATATGTTTTTATAACATTAAAAGGCCTAAAACTATGAAACATGTTTTTCATGAATTTTAAAACCGGACGCTATGGACTCATGGGAAGTACGGCTCATCTACTAGAACAAACTATAAGAGAAGTTTAAGGCGGAGTGGTCAACATTCCTAAAGAACTCAGTTTTTTAATACGCTTCTGCAGCTGACCATTCCGCCGCTCCTTGTGCGTTTCGATTGGAGTTTACCGTGAACTATGACATGACACTATAGTGTCATTATAATAGGTTTTTAAAATTAGTGCTACAAATTGTTTCATGTTCTTTGTACACGCCAATTCTTTCAATATTCTTAACCGTATACCTCTATCAGTTAAAATTTTAATCAAAGCCAGCCAACCAGAACACGTGCAATTGTTGGCCTCTTGGTCAGACCTATAGGGTCATTCAAATACCATGTGCGAATTTGCTCACTGTCCCAACCTTGCCGATTTTGCACGGTTTCTGCTTGGTCAGACTTATTTCGAGTATGCTTGTCAGACCTTGGACCCAGCATAAGATGAGAACTAAACAACGCTCTTTGACATTATTACTGCCTATTAAGTCTTTGACCATTATTCTCATAAGTCTGATGAGTTGCATTTTTTATGCTATTAACACGATCGTTGCTTACCATCTTGTCCTACTTGTTTACGCACTGGTCAAACCTCTGTAATAAGTGGGAGGTTCAGTTTGATCTTATCTTAATTAGTAATTAATTAGGTAGTTAATATCAATAAGAATTTAATTATCAAAATACTAAAAGTGAACTTTCTATGTCCTGATTAATTGTTGCTCAGACCAAATATCGTAAAAAAAAGTTTGTTAGTTCTTAGAAAAGACAAAAAACATAGTCTCTTTTTCTGGTAAGAAGAGTGAGACTTACTCCTATCTTTTCTCCTTAGTTGACAAAAATAAGATAGGGTTATAATTGAATTTTTCCTCAATTATATTTAAACTCACTTACGATCTTTCATTACCCTTTTTCGGTCTTGAAATAATTGAAAGATAAAATATTTTGTGTATCTAAAGAACATTTTTTTTATACCTGCCAAAATAAATGACATCTTGCACTTGTCACGATGTATGAGTTTAAACTGCAACGAGTAAAGAAATTACTAGCATATTTTCTAGATGTTTTTTCTTTGACTCACATTATTTCTTAAAGTTCTAAATACCCTTGTGGCTATGTAAACGATAAAGGAGGAAATGCATGCTTATATTCAAGTTAAATGAAAGCATAAATGGCTAGTCCTTCATCTACATAAGTAGAACTTCATATACTATATTCAATACCTAAGTACATTGCTACTTATAAGCATTCTAAGAGAATAGGAAAGTTAATAAATTGCTATTTGCTTTCTACTGGTAATGTAACACTTACAATGTTGACAAATCCAGTGGGAGCATTGCGTTTTTATTACTGAAATGATATTCATGTATGGTTGTTAGCTACAAGATTTATTTCCTTGTTAGTCACCCATATTATTTCGAACCTGCTTTGAAATAATTCATTACTTTCCGAATATGAACGGCCATTGTTTTAGAAAAATTGCTTTTTATTTTATGGATAACCAGTTGCCTTTCCGATGTCGCTTTCCGAAAAGTTATCTATAGAATAATAATCCACAATTCCTTATTAAATGTTATGGTTCTAAATCTACTTATAATATCTATGACATTATCATATTGTTTATATAATCAAGCACATGTTGTGTTGTTTGTCTTCATAATATGATATTGTACCTTACACAAGTAGGAGAAATCTCAAAGTGTGTGCAAGGAACAACATATTATTGGTTTCTCTTGACCGCAAGGTAAGAAAGCTAATAAATCTACTAGGACTTAAACATACAAGATGTTTGTTGCCCTATTACATTCAAATGTCATGATATAATGTAAAGCTACTTCAACATTTTGACTACATGTTTTAGTCAATCTAATTGTGGATTAAATAATAATAATCATAATTTTAAAGTATGAAATTAACTTGAAATTACTATTGAACTCAAGAGATTGTGTTCATAACTATTTAGTTACTAAAATTATGTTTTTTAGTTAAGACATAATTAGGAAGTCCTTGAACTAATCAATGACTTATAACATAAAGTATGTATAAAATTGTTATGTCTTCTTGTTAACACATAAACATGAGGTCCTTGAATTATTCAAAGACTTATAATTTATACTTGACATGTTCTGTTTTCTTGTAAACACATGAACATATAATTCTTGAACAGTTTTGTCTTCTTGTGAACATGTGAACATAGGGTTCTTGTACTAGTCAAGAAATATACACTATAGCACGCACTTGGTTCGAACATACTAAATATACAATTAGGCTCAACCTAATTGACAAGTATTCGATCCAAAGAGAATTAAGTTATCTATGGAAGTTTGATGAAGTCTCACAATTCCATTACTTATAGAATACCACGTTATTATGGTATGTCTAATAGGTTGAAACAAACTATATTTATATTGTTTGATTCATGATAAATTTAATTGCTCTACCTCCAAAATCTACCAAGGTTAGAAAATTATGTGTGATATGGATACACTCAATATAGTTCAAACCTAGAAGGTATTCAAGATAACTCATAACTAAAACCCCTAAACCCTTAGGGATTTTTGGTTTTTCCACTCAAACCAATCGAATCCTAAAGCTTTTGGGTTTTCAAATTTTCTACACTTCCTAGCTTGAAGATTGTAGTTTTGGTGTTTCTCCTAGCTCGATGTAACACAAACATTTGCTAAGGTTTTCGGTTAAAGGGTGATACAAGAATTACGGTTTTGCTACAAACCCTAATTAGGGTTCTTGGAATGAATCCCGTTATGTCTTGATTAAAGTTTTGAATTTTGTTAAAATCTTATGAAACATATTATTAACAAACTAGATATGAGAACTTAATATGTGTTTTGTGTCTCCTAATTAAAAACAATTCATTGTTGCTTAAATACTTAGTATTTAGAGAATTTTCTCTACTTACAAAAGTAAGTTGAAGCATCTAGAAATCTTGAAGAGATTCATGAACAAAATACTTCTAAATCTACTTGTGAATGTCATACTAAGGTTAAACATGAAAATCTTGAACCAAAGTATAATGTAACTCTTATTCATAAATCTGCATGGATGCCTCATCACTTGATTGATATTTTAATATCAATGCTGAGGAATATTAGTTAGAGGGTCATAATAAGCCTGCTAACTAATAAGATGAATTATCACATTGTGAATCTGATAAATATCTTAGAACTATAAATGACAAGATGCAGTCCTTAAAAGGCAATAAAAGTTTTAAGCTTTGATTGATCTTTTACCAAACAGTTAAACTGAAAGGTGAGAATGAGTTTCTTTTGAAGAAAGGCTCATAAGGACAAGATTGTATACATATTAATGCTTGACTGATGACAAGAGTTTTTAATCTTACTCAAGCAATTGACTATGATTAAATCTTTCTTTTCTACACGCATTAATTATATAAAGATAACTAATTGTCATACAGGTTTTCTTGAATCTGCAATATGGCGAATTAAGGATCATAACTCTTTCCTTAATGATTACCTTGCGAGGACGATGTGTAATCAAAAGGGTTATGAGTCTATATTTGTAATATGACAATTAAGTTTTATAACTCTTTTCTTTATGATTACCTTTTGCGAGGACGGTGTGTAATCAAAAGGGGTTATGAGTTTAAAATAATCTTTATAAAGTATACAAGATAAAAGAATCCAAGTGTGGATTAGATCATGCATCTAGGAGCTGAGATCTTAAGTTTAATTACAATATAATTTCTGATTAAATTAAGATAACTCCTGAGTACACCTGACATCAAGTGGGAGCACTATGTTTTTCCTTAAAAATTCATATGTTGTGTAACATATTGAAAGCATCATTCCATCAAAGCTAGATATTAATCCTTAGATTGGAATGAAACTTCACTTGGGAATTTAGGAAATAAAACAAACGACCTTGGAATAAATGTTTAATGAAGTAAACATATGCGGAAATTAAGTCCAACACGATGCAATACATCATTGAAGCAAGTCTTAAATGATATATTTCACTTGAGATAATTTAATACATGGATGGAAACCTTGTGTTTTTTAACAAAGGATTCATCATGTATATCTTATATTGTGTATGAAACTGGTTGTTACTTTTGCACAAGAGCAAGATGAGCTAACAACAACAGTATCTAATTGAGAGTGATTTAGATGATTGTTAAAACAAATGTTTACGAATTATATAAGGCATAATGTTGTTTGTGTACACACGATGCTAGAGAATACTCAATCCTAGTTAAAGTAAGATTTCATATTTTATGATAAATCTACTAACTAGATATGCTCAGCTAAGAGCATTGTCGCATTACACATTAAAGAATAAGAATACTTTACATTTTAAAAAACTGTAAAGATGACTATCTGAGATAGGTATGTTGTTGACTTTAAATACCCCATTAAAGGTACTATCACATTTCCATACTATGATACTTGCAATAGCATGCAAATAAAACATATGACACTCATCATATCATTCAAATCCTTCACAAATTTGTGAATTTGAAACAAGTATTCAGAAAGTTTACTCAGATAACTATTTAGCTGTCTTGTAAAGAAGAGTTAAGAATATTGAACTTCAACTTGCTAATTAGTTTCATGCATATCTGTTTTAGTATTTGGATAATTAGGATTGTAAAACAATTTTTATTTTCTGATGAATAAACTTACTTGGTATTTGTTATTCGTTTATATAATAATTGTTATCCTATATTTGCATGTTTAATCCTTGAATGATTTTATCATTCTAAATATGTCCATTGTCGGTTAACAATATGGGAATATTGTTATGTAAGGCAAATGTGAGTGTTGGTAATATTCTTTGAATATACAGATTGTTCCCGCCAAACTCATATGCATTCACAAGGGTTGCATATTGGATACCCTAACTTTTGAACATTTACTTTTAGATCCTTATCATGAGTAAAATGTCGAAAATAGTTTAATAAGTCATCCTTAGACTTGAGATACAAAAAAGTTCTGTATATGTGGATATCACTTTGTGATTATAGCCAAACGTTGTCCTGTGATATGGTAGTTATAAAAGCTATTTTTCGGAGTGAATGTGAAGCAGCATCCACAACACTTGTAGTCAACAAAGGATTTGTTCCTCCACTTGATATGTGCAGAATGATACCATGGCGCCTCTCCAGAATTAATCAGATAATTGTGTGGCCGCACCCAAAGGGTAATTTTAAGATGATTCTTAATTACATTTGGTATATCTGAATTAACTTCTATAATAAGAATCTAAATGGTTAAACTATATGGAATGAGTTAGGATCCATATCCATGGTTAAACGGTATCTGAACATAGTGATGATAAAAGCAAGTAATAAATAACCATTAATAAGCTATGATTATTCTTGAAACTATTATCTTAAGTATTTCTAATCTAAAGGTAAGTGTGTGTGTTTGCTAGACGTTGCCAATTATAAGTATATCTGCAAGACTGCTACTCCGCCTCCCAAGTGGGAGCTGTTGGAATTTGGTAGTCGGTTCCGCAAGTTATACGTTAGAAATACGTGAGCCTATTAGGGGCACATACGTTAATACACGAAGAGTATGTTTACTTCACGAAATATATTTAAATAGTCGTTAAATTAGTTACGTGTTTAATTAATTTAATGTACATTCTAAATATAGAACCGAGGGACTAAACCGGACAACACCTAAACCTCAAGGAGTGGCTTGTTTGGCCGAAACTCCCCAAGGTTCTAGAAGGGGTGTTTGTGGCCGGTTATAGGAGGAGAAAAAGGAGGGAGAAAGATTTGTTATAATTATGGAAATTATACTAATCTTTTCCTACAAGAATTAGGGTTATTGGGGTGCCTATATAAACACACCCCATATCCCTCATTATTCATTCTATCTTCTCCCAAAAACACTAAATAATTTGGTGCTTCCCTCTTCTTAAAAACCCACGAACCGAACCTTAAACCCTTTAGGGTTTTTTGGTTTTCTCACCTAAACCGCCTCCCCTAAATCACTAGATTTAGGGTTTTAGCGATTTAACCTAAACTGCGGGGTTAAACCGCAAAATTAGGGTTTTTCTCGTTTTGCTTGACAAATTCAAAATACGCGTAGTGGTTGTTTGGTGATTCCTCGAAGGTGACGAATTAGGGTTTAAACCTTTTAATTAGGGTTTGTTTGGTTCGACTTCAAAAAGGAACGCAAGGCGTGCGTTTGGTTTTGGTATTACACTTGGTGCTTGTTCGTGAAGATTAGACTAGCAATCTAACATACTTGGTTGATGTGATTGTGTGAGCAACCGTAAAGGCGTTTGTTTTAGACACTTATTGTATTCAAGAATAATCGTAAAAGGTACGTTTTCCTTATTTAATATGTGTTAACCTACTTGCCATAACTAGATCCATCCGCTGCGTACTCGTGGCTAAATTGGTTAGCTAGATTAATAAATCCTAACAATCCACTCCAACTTCCATAGTACCTCTATCATTGGACTCGACCTCGTCCTCAACCTCGTCCTCTACATCAACCCCAACATCGACTTCCATATCAATACCTGCATCAACCCAGTCACAACATCCCTATCTACTGCATCCTCAACAGCCGTAGCATCAGCCTTAATGTCCTCTAACACATCCGTATCAATGTCATTCTCAACATTATCCTCTAGTGAAACAGAATCCCTAAACCTATTGTGAGGTGGGAGGAGATCAACACGAGAAGGAACTAAAGCTCTAGTAGCATGGATAGATGAAGTCACGGTAGTAGCAAGGGACCTGCATCTCTTGCGAGATGGTCCAACAGATGACTCGAAAGAAGAATCCCCAGCTAACGAATCAGATGTTGTCGGTGGATACATGGTAGATAATGGGGCAGACCTCTAACGAAGATAGGCCTCGCTACACCGTGAAGTCCTAGCAAGCGGTGGATAAACAAATCTTGGTGGTATAGATAAATCAGCAACGGTGGCATCTGGTGATGCATGTCTGGATAAGGAATGACCCAAAATAGAATGCCAGATGATGACTGATCTAAAGATGAATGACCCGATGATGATCCGGAAGTAAAATGATCCAAGTGATGTGATGTGTACCTCAATGCTAAACGATGAGAAGGTAAAGGTCTAACTGACTTCCTCACGGTCAATGCCCTACATGGCCCACCAAGATTAGTACGGTAAAGTCGACCAATAGGAATGTCCTCCTCGGGTCAGATAATAATAGCTCATCGCCGACGAATCCTGGGTAGGGGCAACAACAGGTGCAAATGAAAACTCAAATGATGGTGCAGCAATAGCAGATGGTGCGGGTAAAATGGGAGCAGTATGGATCTTTGGAGTAGAAGTAGTAGGTGATGATGATCGTGATGCAACTCTGCTTCTCTATCTAGTAAGCATAGCATCATGAGGTGTAGGTGATACATGCCTCTCGGGTATCTTAGTATCTGACTCTGAATCGTCTGAATACAGAAAAGGTAAAACCATAGGTGCTACAGATACAAGAGGTGGTGAACTCTCTGATGGATCAGCCTCTGATGATGAATGAGTATCAAGCTCGAGCACCCCGGCAGGTGAGGCAACTACAGCTGCCCCCACCTCCGGTGCAACCAGAACCTCAACATAAATAGAACCGATAAGGATAACTTGTGGAAAAAAGGATCCTACACTCTCGACTGATACATCCGAAGAAATAGAAATAACCGAAGCTGCCATAACCTGCACAAGCAAAAGTTTATATAAATCCCGTTTATATGAACCCATGCTAATGCGTGCAATGCAGGAAAAAAATATAGATGTAAGGTATAGTCATAGCAAAATTATATGTAATATAATTATAGAAGTGTATTATAATTAATACCCGTATACTTATTGATAGTAATTATATACTTAAGCAAGTAAACACGTAGGATCACATACTGGTTATAGACCAGACCTAAATATACTACCTGGTTCTCTATAACCTTGGCTCTTAATTTAGGGCTGCAATTTGTGTTTTAGCTTCTAAAAACTCTAAAAAACCAAAAACATATTTTTAGTTTTAAAAACTGCTTTTTGCTTGTTTTGCTTATTCCTGTTTCCATATAGCTTATTGAGTCTTAATATAGCTTAGTTTCCTGCTTTTTAGTCTTGCTTTAGCTTATTGAGTCTTTGAGTTTATATCAGTTTAGCTAAAAAGCTTTAAACCTTTTTAGTTTAAACTGTTTCTCTTGTTTGCTTATTTCCTGCTTATTTTTGAGTTTTAGAAATAAGTCCTTCATTAAAGTTAGTTATTGTTAGCTTATTGTGAGCCGCTTTCTTCATTAAAACAATTTCTAAAAATAAAAAATAAATTAGCAAAAGGACAGTCTCAGGACTCGAACTGTGACCTACATCTATAACACACCAACACCACAACCACTGCGCCTTGGGTCTTTTTCTTAAGACCCTTGGGCCCACCCATTTACTTTTAACTGTTAATATTTACCAAATTAGCTTATTTGCTTATTTGAATTTTTTGGGCTTATTTATAAGCTTAATTTTAGCAGTTTTATTTTCTAAACTTTAGTAATAGTTTTAAGAACCTTCAGTATTTTTTTAGATTTTTTTATAAAATAGTTTAGTATTTTTAGTTTTATTTTATTAAAAATGTTTTAGTTGATTTAAAAAAATATAAAAAAGTTATAAAAAAATATAATTTCTGTTTTAAAAATTTATTTTATACATTTAAGTTTAAAATTTGGCATTTTGAATTTTTAGGATTTAATTTGTGTTATTTGCTTAATTAGTCGCGTTTTTAAATTCCCGTTAACGTTTTTAGCTTAAATCCTTAATTGCTTTAATAGTTAGCTTGTCTTTATTTGTTTTTGCGTTTCGTTATTAGAAATAGAATCCGAATCAAAATTTGATTATTCAAGCACGCGGATCAAAGAAACAAAACAAGAACTTCTCATTATTTCGCTTCGTTGGAAAGAACGACTCTGGAAACGATTTGAATTTTATCTTTCCTAAGGGTAATTTTCATTATCACATACATTCCGGTACTTATATTTTATTTGTGATTTAGCTTATTAATTTTGATGTAAAGTATTTGTTAATTTACCAATATTTATATACTATTATTTATATATATATATATTCTATATATATATATATTTATATATATATATATTATACTCTAATACGATTCAGTGCTTCTTTATTATTTGATTCGGATGCCGATAGGGTTTTGTATTCGACTGCTTTTTAGTGCTTTTACGTGATTATTATCACCTGCTGCTTAGACGTAAGTTATGTTGTTAGAAAACTTAGCAGTCGGTAGGAGTCGCAGTCTCCGTCATTTTATTTAGAGGATGTCTGTTAGGTCTATTAGGTAATCCATTCAATATTGATTTAATTCAGTTAGAATTGGAAGTTTTCACGTTATCGTAGGATGGATTGGGATAGCGAACCAAATGCGGTTATTTTTTAGTTGTGACGAGAAGATAGTACGTATTCCTTATGAAATGAAATTCTGATCGTTCGAGGTGATGGATATGATGGGAGAAAGAAGTCGAGATTAGACTTCATATCATGTGCTAAGACAGTGAAGTACATGGAGAGAGGTTGCCAAGTATTCTTGGCCCAAGTTTCAGCAAAGGAGTCGGAGGACAAGTCGAAGGAGAAGCGACTTGAGGTCGTGCCAATTATACGAAAATTTCCAGAAGTCTTTCCAAAGGAATTTCCTGGATTGCCACCTACGCGACAAGTCGAATTTTAAATTGACTTAGTCCCTGGTGCTGCACCTGTGGCAAGAGCCCCGTATAGATTAGCACCATCAGAAATGCAAGAATTGTCGACCCAGTTGCAAGAGCTTTCTGACAAAGGATTTATAAGGCCGAGTTCTTCACCATGGGGAGCTCTGGTCTTGTTCGTCAAGAAGAAGGATGGATCTTTTCGGATGTGTATCGATTACCGCGAGTTGAACAAACTTACGGTTAAGAATCGGTATCCACTTCCGAGAATCGATGATTTGTTTGATCAGCTACAAGGATCGAGTGTTTACTCGAAGATCGACTTGAGAACTAGTTATCACCAACTCAAAGTTCGTGATGAGGATATTCCAAAGACGGCGTTTAGGACTCGCTATGGTCACTACGAGTTCTAAGTAATGCCTTTTGGGTTGACAAACGCACCGACGGTATTCATGGATCTGATGAATCGGGTGTGTAAGCCGTTCTTGGATAAGTTTGTTATTGTATTCATCGATGACATACTGATCTATTCAAAGAGCAAAGTGGAGCATGAAGGACATCCGAAGCAGATTTTGGAACTGCTGAAGAAGGAAAAATTATACGCCAAGTTTTCGAAGTGTGAATTCTGGCTTTCTCGGGTATAATTTCTCAGTCACGTAATTGATAGTTAGGGCATTCACGTGGACCCGGCTAAGATAGAGTCGATTAAGGATTGGGCTTCGCCTAAGTCGCCGACAGAGATTTGTCAATTTTTAGGTCTTGCTAGTTACTACCGCGGGTTTATTAAAGGCTTTTCTAAGATTACTAAGCCTATGACCAAATTGACTTAGAAGAGTGTGAAGTTCGATTGGGGTGAAAAGGAGGAGGCTGCATTTCAGTTGTTGAAGCAGAAGTTGTGTAGTGCGCTGATTTTGGCATTTCGCGAAGGAAATGAAAACTTCGTGGTCTATTGTGATGCGTCGCATAAAGGGTTGTGAGCGGTAATGATGCAAAAGGAAAAGGCCATCGCTTATGCGTCTCGCCAACTTAAGATTCATGAGAAGAACTGCACGACTCATGATTTGGAATTAGGAGTGGTAGTGTTTGCATTGAAGATGTGGAGACATTACTTGTACGGCACAAAGTGCGTTGTGTTCACTGATCATAAGAGTTTACAGCATATTCTAGATCAAAAGGAGTTGAACATGAGACAACGTAGATGGTTAGAACTGCTAAGTGATTATGACTGTGAGATTCGTTATCATCATGGAAAGGAGAATGTGGTGGCAGATGCCTTGAGCCGAAAGGAAAGGATTAAACCACTATGAGTTAGGTCATTAGTTATGACAGTTGGATTGAATCTACTTACTAAGATTTTGAACACGCAGACCAAGGCAAGAAAGGAAGAGAACTATGGATTAGAAGATCTGTGTGGAATGATTAAGAAATTAGAACCCCGTGCTGACAGAACGCTATTTTTGAATAATAGGAGTTGGATACCAAATATTGGTAAGTTAAGGGAATTGATTATACATGAGTCGCATAAGTCAACGTATTCGATACATCCTGGATCGGACAAGATGTATCAAGATATGAAGAATTTATATTGGTGGTCGAACATGAAGGCTGAGATAGCCAATTACGTAGGTAAGTGCTTGACATGTGCTAAGGTCAAGGCTGAATATCAGAAACCATCTGGATGGTTGGTTTAACCTGAGATTCCCTTATGGAAGTGGGAAAACATTACAATGGATTTCTTTACTAAACTACGAAAGACATCGACAGGTCAGGATACGATTTGGGTAATCGTTGACCGACTCACTAAGTCCGCTCATTTCTTACCAATGAAAGAAAATGACTTAATGGAGAAACTAACGAGACAATACATCAAGGAGTTTGTCTCGAGGCATGGAGTGCTAGTTTCAATTATCTCGGATCAAGATGGTAGGTTTACATCTCAATTTTGGCAATCATTGAACAAGCCCTAGGTACTCAATTGGATACGAGTACAGCTTATCATCTGCAAACCGATGGTCAAAGTGAACGGACCATCCAAACCTTAGAAGATATGTTGCGTGCTTGTGTGATTGATTTTGGAAATGGCTGGGATAAGCATTTACCGTTAGTAGAATTCTCGTTCAACAATAGTTACCATACGAGTATCAAAGTTGTATCATTTAAAGCACTTTATGGTTGTAAGTGCCGATCACCTATTTTTTGGGCTGAAGTTAGAGACGTTCAGCTCACCGGACCAGAGATTGTTCGCGAGACTACAGAAAAGATCATTCAGATTAAGCAACGTATCCAAGTTGCACGTGATAGACATAAGAGCTTTGCAGATCGGAACAAAAAGCCTAGGGAATTTAAGGTTGGAGAAATGGTCATGTTGAAAGTATCCCCATGGAAAGGAGTGATACGTTTCGGCAAACAGGGAAAGTGGAACCCTCGTTATGTTGGACCTTTTAAGATACTTGCTAGAGTTGGAACCGTAGCATATAGACCGGAACTTCCAGAGCAGTTAAGTCGCGTTCATAGTACTTTTAATGTTTCGAACTTGAAGAAGTGCTACATCAACGAACCACTTACTGTTCCATTAGATGAGATTCATATCGACGACAAGCTGAATTTTGTCGAGGAACCCGTCGAGGTCATGGATCGCGAGGTGAAGCAGTTAAAGCAGAGTCGTATCCCGATCGTTAAGATTCGTTAGAATTCAAAGCGTAGTCCTGAGTTCACGTGGGAACGTAAAGATCAAATGAAGAAGAAATACCCTCATCTTTTCTCTAAACCAAATTATATACTCGACTCTTCGTCTTAAGCTTTGACGACAAAGCTTTTCTAACGGGGAAAGGATGTCACACCCCGTAAATTTTATGTCAATATTCTGATCCGTTCGGGTCAATTTTATTAATTTATAAGTTATTATTAATTTTTACGGTAAACCGGGAAGTTATTTCGCGTTTATCTGAAAACTGACACCGGGCTCGAACCGTGTTGCTATATATTGTAGTCTTTCGATATATGTTGCGTTTATGCATTATTTGATCTTATTTAAAATTTCATAAATTTTGGTCTAAGTTAAGCACGTGTCTCATTCTTGCGTAAAATCTAGATATATCGTTTAAGGCTTTAATGTAAGCTTAAAATATCTAAGTCTTGGAAATAATTCCCTACAAAATAGGAGTGGAAATTTGAATCCCTTGTCCCCCTTGCTTGCCCACGACGCCACACACACAAACACATATTTCACACACTAAAAATATCTTCAAATCCATTAAATAAACAACTTTGGATTCTATTTTCATTTCATCTCATACAAACTTAGTCACCAAGAAAACATCTCTCCCTTTTCCTTCCTCCCTTGTTCGTCCACCACCACCACTCCACCATACATCACCACTTTTCATTTTTGATCAAGTTGTGAAGAAAAGAGTTATAAAGGTTAAGCCTTTTGTTGGTTTGGGTATATTAGATCACCGTTTGGGATGATCATTTGTTTTTAATCCTTCTTTAAATCCATCATTCTTGTAAGTTCATCATTCCTTTAATTTTCTTGTACTTGCTTAATCCTTATGATGATCAAAAGCTAGTTGTACAAACCGTTTTATAAAAAGATCAAAGCTCGAATAATCTACACAACCATAAAGGTTGTGTTTGGCCGCGTGTTTCTAAACAAAAAGAGACAAGAAAAGATTATGCTTTATGTTGTGGTTATTTTGGTAAAAGAAATATTTATACTTTAGCTTAGTTAGTAGCTTATTTAGCTTATTGGACTTATTACATAAACCTTATTATGTCTTGGACTATAAAAATCAAACCAAAAGGGTTGTTTGGGCTTGGTAGGCCACAACCCAAAAAGGGAGCCCAAACCGTGAGCTTTAAGCTTACGGCATAAGCTTGTGTGAGCTTATCCTAATGACTTATTTTGAAACCTTGTGCTTAAATGATTTCTTAATCGCGTATTGATTTAAAAACGGACTCATTATGTTTTAAAAACCTTATTTAGGCTTATTGGGCCTAAAAGCCCAATAAGAGCCCAATCAGTATTCGGCTTATTTTTATAAAGGTATTTAGCTCATTTTCGACTTATGAACTTATTGAGATTTGAAAATGCGTTCGAAATGATTTTTGGTTAAATTCTATGACTTTGGAAAATGAGACCTTACGAACGGGTCATGCCGAAATTTTCTAAAAATTTTATACTTATAATATTTTACAAAAATATATATTTTTCCTAACCTGAATATATATTTTTCCTAAAGTAATTAAATAATAATAAAAGTATAAATCTAATATACTTATTATAACTATATAACAATTGACATGATTGATTTAAATATTTTAATGTTAAAATCAGGTCTAAAACATTTTTTAATGTTTAAGTCGGGTTTAAGTCTGGTCTTGGCCTCTCTTAGTTTATTTTTATATTATTAACCCGAGTTTGGGTAGGCACCCAACTAGGTCCACCCGTTGGCTTCATTTTTGCTACTGTGTCTCTTCTCCAGCTTTTCGACATAACAATTGACAGGATTGTTTTAGATATTTTAATGTTAAAATCGAGTCTAAAACATTTTTTAATGTTTAAGTCGGGTCTTGGCCTCTCTTAGTTGATTTTTATATTATTAACCCGAGTTTGGGTAGGCACCCAACTAGGTCCACCCATTGGCTTCATTTTTGCTACTGTGTCTCTTCTCCAGCTTTTCGATCCGGATAGTAGGTAGCCAAGATCCTGCCTCTCTCAAATCAGTAACACGTAGCATTATACGTATCTCTCTCACCTCTCCTCTTTGCACTCTGAATCCCACTATCATCAAACCATGCATATCCATCTCAAATCATTGTATTTCTTTCTCTCTCTCTCTAAAATACATATTAAGATCTATGATTACACTACCAGGAGTAACTAATATACTACCAGTAGTAATAACTATAACTACCAGGAGTAACTACAACACTACCAGGAGTAACTAATACCCTACCAGGAATAACTATAATTACATTATTCAGATATTTATAAATGTTTTACAATTATAAATATGTTTTCACTCAAACAATTAGATGGTGATTAGCTAAATAGACTTATGCATGGTAGAGATTACTCAATGTGATTAGTACTTATACGACCTTAAATTAAATAGGTTGCATTCGACGATTTGCGTGACGCATTATTTGTGATACACTTGGCATTTGCTCACTCAAGGTGAGTTCATAGTCTCGCATTTCAATCTTTTCAATGTTTTATAAACCCGCGAGGGGAATACATGCTCGTTTACAAACTTGTATATTTTACTACAGTACAATTACCTTTCAATACTTTGTGAGTTCATAGCCCCACCTTTTCTCTTTTAATGGTTTTCTTAAACTGTTTTCGGGGTGAGAATACGTGCTCGTTTTACTACATAAACTTATTGATTTCTATACGTAAGCGTTACATGATTATTTTTACTAAGTTTGATTTGTTTACTACATGATTTGAGATCGTGAATACCTATATTTGAAACCGTGAATTTTAGACATGATTGTTTTACTACGGACACAAGTGTTTACAAAGTGTATGCTATCCAGATTACTGCCTGAATATTATTGCTAAGTTACCTTATTGCCGTGAAGTCCCTACTTATCATGAACCGTTAATTGCTATTGTAGTAAGCGCGAGTGTTGTGGATAGATCTATCGGGATTGACAATCCCCACCTTACTTGGGTCACTAGTTTGATCGGGTGCATTTAACATTGAGAGGTGTTAGGTTGTTGGCAAGCATCCTATATTCTGATTGGGGCACAAATCTAGTTAAGGCTTCGGGGTCATGAGCTTAGTGCAATAATACCTGTTATATATTTAGACTTGGTGAATGTGTTTCCCTTGTCTACCTTACTTGTTTTGGACTTCGGAATACGTACTTAGTCCACCATTACTTCGATCTTGTGGTCCACTACTGAACATTACTAGATTTATTAAATCACTACTTGGATTTCGGATGGATTTCGGAAATAACACTTTTAAATGTTGTAACGCTACTTTTCTTCTGAAATATTTCTTAAATTATTTCAATACTGCTTTTTACTTAAACCTATGAATTCACCAACATTATTGTTGACGTTTTAGCATGTATTTTCAGGTTACTATTTTGCTAGTGGAGCATTGGGAGCATTCGAGTCGCGCGGATATATATATTTTTGAAGGCTTAATAACTTGAATACTATTTGACAAACGTTTTGACAATGTTTTCTAATACATTATAAATGGAACCTATTTAACTCTGACATTTTTAATTAAATTGAATGTGACATTTTATTAAACGTCTCTTTTGAGGTCGTTTTCTGTGACTTGTGTGTATGGACTATGAAGTAGCACCCCATTGTGGTATTCCGCTGCGTTGTTGAAATTTCGGGGGTGTTACAATGCGTGTCTCTCTCACCTCTCCTCTTTCCAGTCTTTCTGAATCCCGCTAGACATTTTGTTTGGATAATGATGGATTGTGTTTTGCCTGTTAGTATGCTAACGACTTTTATATAATACGGGAGATGATGAGATTTGTCTGCCTTTGTTATTTAGGAACGCGTTGTTTGTCGAAACCCGGATCTTGGCGGGGCGACCACGTGGTTGTAGCCATGGCGGGTTTTCGGTACCGCTTCCATACTCGCAGGCCTGAGCCTCCTTATAAAAGGGTACGAGCATACTCGCAATCATGGTCATCCATCCCCTTTTTCCCCTCTATTTGTTTTCCCAAACACGTACATAAGCTGTGGTTTGTTTGGTATTTATCTTATATTTGCAGTTTTGAACTTCAGTTGCTTATATTTTGTGCCTACGCCTAAGGTGTGTAAAAATAAATGCGAAATGATGCTTATGTTGCGCATACACTGTGATATTGTTAGCGTAGTTATAAAATCGGATTGCTCCAGTTTCCGTTTCGTCTCTTCTCCGGCTTCCAGACCTGATAATTGTAGGTAGCCAATATTCTACTAACTACCTACCGTATATCCCACTAACGATGTATTTTAATTGCATGAGCGCCACCTATGTTTTGCAATCCAGTGAAAGTAGTGATTCATACTTTCTCATTTTCGTTGATCTCTTTGTGTTTTGAGATTCTGTGTTCTCTCTTACTAGCGAGTTAAAGACGAGTTTTGAATATATCGCTTGCCTATTGTTTTGAATATAATGTCTGCCTAAAGAAAACCCAACTTGCCATTTAAACGAGGTTGTGATGATTTATTCTTGACAAATGTTCAAAGTTAAGATTATCCGCATCTTAGCGTGGCAAGTTACTAACTTTGCAGCCATGGCGGATTAATCCACTTTGTACTTTGTTTACAAAAATCTGAGCCTTTCTCATTCACTTTTGGTGATAGCTGAACCGATGTGTAAAGGAAACATGTTATTATAATTTGGCTATGATGGCGGTTGTGCAATGCCTTAGCGAGATGCTTCTGCTATGGCGGGTGGATTTTTTAAGTTATGATTGTTTGTGGTTTACGTGCTTTACTGTCACGTGTTTGGCAAAACTGATAGAGGGGAAAAGGAGGATGCCGACCTACATTTGGCTTGGCTTATAAAAGCATATATTTGCTATGATGAGTGTGTGTGTGTGTGTGTTTGTGTCAGTATTTGGGAAGATTTTGATATGGCGTTTTAGAGAGAGGGTCAAATTAGCATGTGTGTGTTAAAGAGTCGCAAAAAAGCCTTTTTATATGAACGTGAATATTGTGCAAAACTAAAACACACCATATTCTGTTGTCTCTTCTTTTACTTCGACTGGAGCCGTTTACAGGGTGCTCTTTATGGTGAACTGAATGCCTGCAAGGCAACAATACAGACGCATGCTTCAAAAATATCAACAAGCCAAGGTTAGTAGACTAATTTTCCGAATGGGTCAATTTAGGCTAGGCATAGTTTGATATACCTAAAATAATAATCACTTAAACTATAGGGGTGTTTGGGATTGAGTTTTTAGAGTGTGTATGTTGACTTTTGATCCATTAGACCCGTTTCCCTTTAAACGCTTATGTTGGACCTGCTAGAGATCAAAATATTACCTGAATCGACCCATTCATTCGGAAATGACTCAATTTGGTTACCTCTATAAATTTATCAAGGGGAGAAAACTTGGTGTTCCATGGAGTTTGTATTTTATTTTGGTTCATGTGTTCTTTATTAATAATGCTTTTTTTTACATTTACAGTAAGCTGATTTGGAAAAGAACCGAACCCCTTGAGCCGTTAGCTCTTCTAAGGTGCCTCCTATCTAATCAGCAGCAAAGTACTTCTGCACCGGAAGGTACAAATGGCAGATCTAGCCGACACCTCTGAAGCAGGCTGGTGTTGTGTGTAGTAAGAACACAGGAGTGTATAAATGTTTGTGTACATTTTGGAACGTGGTAGCGCGTTTTGTAGATAATTGTGAAGGCTGTTTAGAAATAATACACAGGCTGGCCATTAAACGACATGAAAAATCAGTACAAGTTTATGGTTAAACACGTTCAACTTTGGAGCCTAGCATTTTATGAAACTTATCCTCGATGGATACATTGTGTTTATCTTGCTGCCATTGCCGCTTTTTATGCCAAGTATTTATATAACCTCATCCCATGACTCCTTATATAATGTATTTTAGCAACTTATATCAGTAATCTAAACACCCTTACCACATGTTGTCATCATCGATAAACAAAATGAAAATTTTATCTTTTTATTCCTGATGATTCTTTGGCACAATGTACTTTTAATTTGTCTACAAGATGTGAAATGGTTGTTAAATGTAATTTCTTTTATGTAAGTACATGATACTTGCTAAGTAGATGTCATAGTTTTAATACTTTTACGTATAAGTAGGTTATGTTTTATGTTTAACAGATCAAATGGGTTAACTTACAAGTTATAATTAAAAGAAACGGGTCGGACAGGTCGTAAGGCATTTGAGATATTCTAAAATCATAAGAGCATAAAGATAAATCCTCAATATAATACCAGCTACAGTTCCTATAACAACTTTCTTATTTAAGCATAGTTTATACAGGAATCTAAATTTTATTGTTTTGGTTTGCTAAAGATGTGTGCTTTTAGAATATGCAGATTTGTGGGATGATTCACTACTACACCTGCACGTCTATATGTCTTTTTGCCCGCTGAAACTTATATGTTCGATTATATGTTTTTACAGGTGACTCAAGTTCAAGCATTTGGTTTCTACAGTTTGCATAGGATTTCACCGGTCACGGCAACTGTGAGGAAGCTATGAGGAACTCAATGAGGGGCTTAGACGGAGTGGGTTGTGAAAGTGCAAAATATCCAAAACGACACCCACCAACCGTCCCGCAGCGGAGCGTGGGGCCCATTTCGACATCAATAACAACGGCGCCCACCAACCGTCCCGCGATAAAATACTTACAGGTTTGATGTAAAGAACTTACCTCCAATACAGTTGCACAGATGGGAAAATTCAGTGCATATGCCTTTTGGAGAAGTATTAGTTTTTGTTATATCGAAAAACAATGTTATCATGTACACTTGCTTAATGAATAAAGTTTTTCCTCAAACAAGTTGTGAAAGCAGAATTTGTTATAATAGCTTTCAAGTATTATCTCATTTTCCAAGTCATACAAATTAGTATTTCATGTATTTGTTTACTTGAACAAAATACGTAAATTGAGAAAAATGTTTATCTAACTTTTTTTGTGGGGCATGTAACAAAATAGCCCCGTTTTTTGGATTTTATACAAAGTTACCATATAATTGCGAAGCACCCAAAAATTGTCCAGATTTGATAACAATGCTAAAGAAATGCAGTTTGCTTTCCACACAACGACGAAAGCAAATCTGTTCATTCTGCTATCAACAACGACGCCCACCCATCGTCCCGCAGCGGAGCGCGGGCTGATATCCTCGTTACATATAAAAACAAACACTACCTTATTTAAAAATAATATACTGTGCAAAAAAAAATGAATATACGCATGACAATGTGTGCTTTATTATATAAATTTCGTACTTAAGTTTAAATAAACATTATACTTTGATTAACTAATAGCATTCACAGTAACACTTTAAACTTTAGAAAAGAGGCTAACCTTAATTCTAATTTTATAGATCTAAATGTAAAATATTCAGTTTTCATAATTAAAAAAAGTTTATATATCTCTACTATATATAAGGAGAAAACATCTTTTATTAAAACTTAAAAACTTAAAAAATGAGTAAATTTGAATTACTAATATACCCTTAGTTAAATATGATAACAACATCCACTATTTAGATTAATAGCTTAAATATTTTTTAATCTTTAATTTTTTATCGTTTTTCGTATTAAACCATAAACTTTTTTTCTCATAATGATTACAAATTGAAGCATAATTTTTTTGTCGCTATACACCGTCACTACACGCGGTTATTCGTCTAGTTTAACAAAACCTGCGTATACATTTAA
>BQNB010102121.1:10352-22252 GCA_026074375.1 Tanacetum coccineum
TTAAGCTAAAACTACTTGAGTGACCATAACCCATACCAAAGACCATTTTGCCCCGTTTTTCATGTTGACCCAAACACCCCTTTAATTTTGAAAATGACTTTTTAAACCTATAAAAGCTAATTTAAACTGAAATTTTAGAAAGACAAATACTACTTAAACAATCTAAGACAACTAAAAGATAACAAGTTACAAAAATAAGCACTTAAAAATGATGCAATAAGCTAGACAGTATGAGCTACTTATGACAGTTTTTGATCAAATGGCATAATAATGAAATGAAAAGCACTAATAAGCAAACTTTAGCATAAATTAACACTAATAAGCACAAAAACAGTAATAAGCTAAGAAAATAAGCCAAATAAGCTTATTGCTACAGTAATAAGCAAAAGTTAAAAGAAAAGGTACCTTTACCCCTTGCTCAAAGCAGGGGTTTTTGAACCTAATAAGCTCTAAATTTCCTACCCAAAGCTTATAAATAAGCTTAAACTAAGCATAACCCAATAAGCCTTCCACATTTGCTTATTCCTCCATGCTTGCTTAAATCCAACAGTAACTTTGTCTTTTCTTGTAAATTTTCCTTAAAGTTTTGTGAAAGAGTTTATAAACAGGTTATAAAGGGGGTTTTAGTGAGAGCTTAAAGGATTTAAGAACACTTGAAACTTAGAACTCAAGTAAAAAAAGGCTTAACTGAATTTCATTAAAATGAAGTGAATTACAAGTGCATGAAAAAACTTTTAACTTAACAATACTAAAAACTATTTTAAAACTACTCTTGAACTAAAAAAAACTACTACTAGCCACAATGGCTTTACATTCATTTATATAGGAAAAAACGACTAGGTCTTCTTCTTTCTTTGTCTTCTTGCCTTTGTGCTTCTTTGTAGACACAAGAAGTGTAGTGTGCTTGTTGTGAGAGTGCAAAGGACAATGAAATCTCAGCCCTCCATATATCTTGATGCCCAAGCCGAATCTTATAGACCATTGATGGTTTTTTTTTTTTGGTGTGGGTTTGGATTGCCAACATGGCAATCCCATGTGGGTGTGGGGTTATGGATTGTGAGGTCTTTGGAATGTTGTGGGAAGTCAAACCAAAAGAAAGTGACAGGTTTGTGGGGATATGAAATTGGCGGGAAACAACTTGAGAAGATAAACAGTGTTTTAAAACGTTGGGGGGAAAGTTTGTGGTTTTGGCAACATTAGTCCCTCAAAGATATAACCCTTATTGCATCCATGGTCCTTGTGTTGTTATAGTTTTGGGGACTTGGCAAAACAAGTCCCCAAAGGTTATATCACCTTTTGCAATACTCGTCCTTGGTGTATTAAAAGTTTATGGACTTGGCAGTTTCACCCCTTGGAGTATATCTTTGCCAAATTGGCAGTTTGGCCCTTGTCTTCATTTCCTCCCTTTTCTTCATTAAATACAAGTTTAGGGATTTAGCAATTTTAACCCTCAAACTTATATTCCTTCACATGTTGACTTTTGGATTTGTCGGGGTTGACTTGGGTTGACTTTCAGGCTTGGGCTTGGACTTTGACTTTGTCTTTTTCCTGCTTTTCCTTTCCGAGTCCGGTTTTGTCGTTTTGGCTTCGTTTTTCGTCTTTTTCTTAGATATCCGTTCCTGCACAATACAATTAGCAAAACAAGCGTATATTTGGCATTTTAAGTCCGTTTTTGGTTATTTTAGCTCGTTTTTAAAGGTAAAAGGTATGTGTAATTAAACACATACCACTAATATTGTATATGTTTCGGGTTTAATCCCAAGCAAAACCCGAGCCCGGGTCCTAGTTAAATATCCCGCGCGTACCTTTAACGTGATGGGGTATATAAGCTTTTTCTTCTTTAGAAAAAGTTAGTTGTTTCAATATATAAAAATTCTTCTTTTTCTCATTCTCTCTAACCTCTCTCTTCTTTCTCTCTCTAAAATAACTCAATCTTTCTTTATCTCTTTTCTTGGTTCGATTCGTGGTTCGTAATATGAAGTGAAAGTGTAAATCGGGTTCCTACAACCTTATCCTACTAGTGATGTTCCTACTACTGAGGTTCCTACTGATGTTCCTTCTGTTGGTGCTCCTACTGGTCCTTCAACTATTTCTCCTAGTAGCACAACTATTCCTACTAGTAGTTCTGTTCCTGCTGCTGCTGCTGGTAGTAAAACTACACCTGAAACTCCTTCATCACCTGTCAGAGATACAAGAAAGGGAAAAGGTGTTGCTATTGAAGAACCTACTCCAACTCATGATAAGACTTTCAAGCAATTGCAAGAAGAAAGACTAGGTTGGGAGGCTGCTCAGAGATTACAAGCTCAAGAACTCGCAGATTTCAAAAAGCAAAGAGATGAATCTCTTATGAAGGATGCTCAGTTAGCTAGGCAGATGTCTAAAGACTTTGCGATGACTGAAGACCAAAGAAAGAGACAGCAAGAGGTTCTTGCATCTGCTGCAAACTACTCAGATGCTGCTTGGGATCTAATTTTGGCTCGTCTTCAAGCAAATCCAGACTTATCTTCCACAATTTTTGGGGTTGAATTTACTGATGATGATTTTGCAGCCAGGATGGTTACATTGGTCAATACTTGACGAAAAGAACTTGCTGAACAACGGGCTCAAGAACGGAGGGAGAGGCCTATGACACCATCTCAGCTCAAGCAATATATGTGCACTTATGTGAAGAATCAAGGTCCTGCTGTATACTCTACTGGTTGGACTATGGCTCAAGTTCAAAAACTCTCTCCTGAACAACTTCAAGAAGAGTTTGATAAGATCCAAAGAGTTGTTGCATTCACATGGGGTTTAAAAAGAGATGGCAGTCCAATGCGTAGTGCCTCTTCAAAGAAACTCAAGACTGGTGATAATGAAGTCAACGTTGAAGCTCCTTCTCATGGTGTTCCACAGGAAGAAGAAAGTTCAACCCCTTCTCGAAATGTTTCACGAGAGGAAGTTGCTGCTCCTCCTCATTCTCAAGATATTCCAGCCGCTCAAGTTAAGGTTCCTTCTCAGAAAGCTACAATAGAGGATGTTGACGCTCCTTCTAACCTTGCTTCTACAGCACAACACACTGCCTCCTCACTCAAAAAGGTTGGTACCAAGAAGAAGCGATTAGGCAGAAAAGGTGTTCATACTTCTCAATCTACCATTCCAATTAAAGAAGGAGATCCTGAAGCTGAACACAAAGTGTGCATTAAGTATGCCTCTGATGCGGATTCTGCTTCTGATGATGATACACTTGTTAATTTATATGCTGTTGTTGACTGGGAGTTATTGCCTACGGGGTTAGGCTCGATCAATGCCTTCTACAGGCTAAACAACTCTTGCAAGTACTTCACAAGTCTTAGGGAAATCCTTCACTTGGTTACTAGAGCAGACTTGATGACAATTTATGGCTGTATGATGACATTTTATCAGGATAAGCAAGCTGAGGGGGTTGGTCTTGTTCTTTAGGGAGATCTTAAGGTTTTGATAGATTCACCTAAAGTGCATGATGGTACCAACATACCTGGTGTATTCAAAGCTGGAAGCTATATTCTTTTTCTGGTGTTCATGTGTTGGAGACAGTAAGTGGACTCGTTTTACATATGTTTGTGGACAAGAAGTATCCTCTCTCTGTCAACCTTATCGAAAGGATGCTCGATCATCAGCTGGAAATTTGTCACGGAACAGTGGGTAATGAACTTACTACTGCGGTTCAGTTGATTGCCTTTCTCAAGAAACAAATTTCTGATTCCAAGCGTCCTAAGGTTCATGACTGGTACTGTTAAGTTTGTTATATATCTCATACTTCTTTTTGCTATTTAAAATATATTTTAGATATATAAAGTTTGTATGTAGAATTTCCATACTTATTAGCTTTTGCATAGTATGCCATTTTTATTTTTTTAGCGCGCATCACGTTTTGCTTCTGGAAACAGTTTTTGGCATGCTGCTTGGTTTTATTGCGGTGTATTTTGTAAAAACAAAGCCATTTTAAGGGATTGGGTGTTGGTTAACCACCGCACAACAAATGGTGTTCAACTCACCATGTCTCACAGACAAGAAAGAGTTGATTCACCATGAGGGTACGGCTCTGGTGTGATTTCCAAATCCGTTGATGGTTGCCAGGTTACCCAAAACTGGATGGTTTTCACTTGCCATATTCTTGGAATGAAAAGTGGCTAGTCCATAGCAAACGGCTCATGGTAAAGACTTGCCAAATCCGTTGATAGCTGTAATAGTTTGCTAAAAACTATATGGTTTTCACTCACCAGGTTGTTACAACAAAGAGTGGCTAGTCCAAGAGGGTACGGCTCTTGGTAAAGACTTTATCAAATCCGTTAATGGCTGTGATGATTTGCCAAAAATCATTAGGGTATTCCAATTCACCAATGATTCATGTTCTAAGAATTGGACTGGTTATTAACTCACCAGGGTGATGTCATGATTCCACCAAAGAGTTAGCTAGCCCAAGAGTTAATGGCTACTTGGTAAAGGCTTCATCAAATCCATTACTTTTCTTTGATTCACCTCTCCCCGGAGTTAACACACCATGGGATGTGATGAGAATCGTATGTAACCCTGAAATTGATGGTTTTGATGTTGCTGATTCAGATGTCTATAAGAAGGTCTTGCTTTTGGTGTGTTCATGCTGTCCAATTTTCTTATGTTTGCTGCAAAAAGACTTTTCAACCAAGCTCTAATAATCCGATTTCTGATTCAAGAAGTTTAGAGTTGGTTTCAAGATGTTGCTGTTCAATCCTCTAGAGTTTTCAACGTAAGATCTATTTAGAAACTTGAAGTTAACTGTGTCAAATTTAAGTTTAGGGGAGGATTATTAGGAATATTGTAATAGATAGTTACTACTAGTAGGTAAGTAAGTTCCTACAGCGTATGAGTAAAAGTTACTTACTGCTGTAGGTATGAAGTTTCCTACTGGTAGGGTAAAAGTTCCTGCAGTAGGATATGTAGTTTCCTACTGGTAAGGAAATGTTATAGTTTAGAGTTTGGTAGGAAGCAAAAGTTATTCCTGCTGGTAGAACAATATTAGTCCTGGTAGTATTATGCTTACTCCGAGTTGATAGTATAGTTAGTTAGTGATAAGGATATGCATGAGATATCCTAGGAAGTGATAATACTTATCTCTTTACCGAGTCTTAGGTAAGAGGTTGTTAGGGTTTCATCAGTATTTAAGAAACCTACGGTCATAGATGAAGTGGATGATCGGAAAAACATTTTTATTATTAATAGAAAAGATCCATAGAGGATCATTGTTTGAGTAATTCTTCTTTAACTCTGTTGTTTATATTCCGCGTAAACAATAGTTTAATTTGTTAGAGTCTCTCTTAGAGTTGCTTGTGATTACATAAGTACTCTACAACCTCAATAGGCTTGAAGATCTATCTAGGGCTGGACCTACAACAAGTGAAGTTCAAGTTTAGGGGAGGATTGTTAGGAATTTTATATAACAGACTTAATTCTATTAGTATTACAGTTAATTCTGCTAGTATAATAGTTAGTACTAGTAGAAGGTTTATCATAGTTAGTACTGGCAGTATTGAATAGTTAATACTGTTTATGTTATAGTTAAGTCTGCTTACGTAGAAATTAGTTAGAGTTAAAGATATGCATGAGATATCTTAGGAAAGGATATGCATTATCTTTATACGCGTTTTGTAAAGCCCATTAGGGTTTCCTTAGTCTATAAAAGGATCCTTAGGCATAGTTAGTAGATATAGTTCTACAGAAGATTATAGAGATCGAATAGTAATCATAGTTTGTAATCTGTAACCTAGGCAGATTTAAAGTTCAATATAAAAGTGTTTTGATTGTGTTCTTCTTTACATTGTTGATTAAATTCCGCGTAATCAATAGTGGTTGATCATTGTTTCATCATTGTTACTTTAGATTTATCTAAGGTAACAAACCTTTACAAGCTAAAGGTTATGTTGAAATCGTTTAACTCATCTAGGATATAATAACATTGATTAATATAAAACACAGAGGAATAACAATAAGAATATCAATTTTATGAACAAGGTTTTTCTATTCATACGATTTCCCTATTATCCCAACTATAACTTTGGGCTACACCAACTACTATGGTGTACTATTCGACTCTCATCAGTCGACTATGCTATATAACTATCTAGACTCTCATTGGGAGAGTTCTATGTATCCATGGATCTATGGATAGATATCTAAAACCTATATCAATGATCTCTTTATATAGGGAGAGATCATGACTTACATAAGAAGATAAGTATAAGACAAATAAATCTTTTAAATATTAAACTTGATCTTCTGATATTTTCATAAGGAGATCTTCCATCTTTATCATTTGATATCTTTGACTAAATCTTCAATAATTCTCCATGTGCTCCACCAGCTTGTAGAATTCTGATATGCTAGATTTAGTCCTTCTTGTTTCATTCTTATATTTATTTTGTCTCATCAAATCAAGAATCCCAACAATCTTCCCCTATTTGATGATGACAAAACAAACAAAGTCGTGTATGAACTTCATCATAAATCCAAAGCTTCTCCTGAAGTTGAGATGTAATCATCTCCCTGAATGAAACAAAATCAAGATCTCTTTGAACATGCCACCACACATAAATAAGATGCAAATCAATAAACCTGTAATCTTCTTCCCCTTTTTGTAATCATCTAATAGGAGTCTTCTGTAGATAAGCAACTTGGATCATAACAGCTACAAATCATATACCACACTACCAATCCATCCTTCCAATATATAACCTTGGCTCTGATTACCATTCTGTTACACCCCGTCATAGACGAAACACGGGAATGCAACATAACGATCAATCATAACACAAGATACAAAATAAAGAAAAACAAACAACAAAAATGCATAATAAAAAGTGTCATGATTACCTTTTCAACCTCAATACAAACCTTGGTGATCCAAACGAAGAAACTACACATTAGTAACCAATTATTGACAATCTTAAGCCCACGCAGGGTCCATACAATCTTAAAACCTCAATCCTGTCCTCCCTGTGGGGGGGGGGGGGGGGGGGGGGGGGGGGGGGGGGGGGGGGGGGGGGGGGGGGGGGGGTGTCCCCCCCCCCACACCCCCCCCCCCCCGGGAAGAAAACTAATCCATAACATACATCAATGCAAGACTTCTCAAACAAGATTCCTATGGGATTCTCTAAAAGTCTGCTACATACACCACAACCTTAACGTTTATTAACTTCACCTGAAAATGATACTCGGAAACGTCAATAATAATGTTGGTGAGCTCATAGGTTTGATTCAAAACCAATTCGTTGCGCCAATATTTTCAACAGTTGGACAATTGTGCTATATGGCAATGAATATATGTAGAACAATTACAAACCCATGACTTAGCATCCCCCCTAATCATGTACCAAGACCTAGCATCCCCGCTAGTCTTATCACCAGCATGTACCAATGCTCTTAGGGTTGTAACCCCGAATACAAAAATAACGCACCTAAAGCCTGATTAAAGCCTAAGAGCAATTTTTAATAACGTGGCTCAGCTGAGCTATATTTAGGGCGAAGAACCACACAAAATATCATACCAACACATATCATTCACATAGCATTCACAAGCACATAAATTGTCCCAAAAATAAAACCACATTTCACACAGTTCAGAAAACAGTTCAAAACACATTTGAGTATTATTTCTCCCCAATGGAAAAGATTTAAAAAGTGGGGCTACGAGAACTCACCTCAAGCAGCAAACTCAATATCACACAAGCAAACGCAATGACGTCTGAACACGACCTAGTCCAATTAATGTCCCATTTTAATCATTCATTTCCAAAACAGTTTTCAGGTTTGATGCATAGAGCTAAACGCAGTTGTACGTTAATCTTTAACCGATTTAAGTGTGTGATGGTTGATGACTTAATTTTAAATAATACCACATCCCAACTCTTATTTTAGTATAATATACTTATACTATTTAATTAAAATATTTAAGTAATATAAGATAATAAACACTTATAAATATATTTCGATATGTTCATTTGGTATACTTAGTTACCATAATTATACTATTTATATTATACCAAAAGAAACGTTTATTTACGTTAAACATCTTAGAGAAGTTTCGAGAAAAATTATATTTTTTGTCTTTTAGTCGACTTATTAAAATAATAAAATAATAATATTGTATTATTAAATTTAAAAATCACGTTTTGAGTAAAAATTCTAAGTATAGACTTTTTACGAAATTTCGATATGACCCGTACGTTTATACAAGGTTTTTAAACCTTTATTCCAAACATTTTTCACAAATTTCACCATTTTCTGACAAAAACTCAAATCCTTTTTCGCAATGTTCACCAAATCATATTTCTCCAAAACAACTTTCAACATCAATTCATAAATATGTTTCGCTTCCCAAAAGTCCGTCCAAACTCATAAAACGACTAGTTTATGCTTATTGGGCCTTAAGGCCCAATAAGGATCCATTAAGATATTCATACGTATAACATATACTCTAGGCCCAATACCAAAGCCCATTAGTAAATATAAGTCCAAAACAATAAGTAACAAAGTAACCCGGACCACAATAAGCCCCTCATAAGCCACGACTCAAAAGGGCTTATTGGACCGTGAGCCCATAAGCTCCAAAATCTATATACTTAAGCTTAAAAATAAGCTAATAAGCTACGTATAGTATTTGATTATCATCATAAGCTATAATAATAGTCCACAAAAATACGACATACTAAAGTAATAACCAAAAACACTTTCCTTTTTTAACCTCAAATTTTCGAGTGAGCCAATTATCTCAAAATAAGCCAATCCGAAGACACTATAAAAAAGCCAAAATAAGCCTATATACAAAATAAATAGCAATAATGTATTTTCCAAACCATCACGACCACAGAATGATCAAAAACTAACAAAACCTCTATCCTTCACTTATTTGGTCGAACGCCCCAAACCGTGCCCTAAAACATCTACATTTTATAAACTTCACCTTTCGATTTTTAATGATCGAAACCGTACAACTATCATCTATGGGCTCATTTACTACATTAAAGCTACAAGTTAAAAATTTAAATTTGAAAGACTTACAAAAAGGGTCTTCAAAATAAATTTCAACGCGAACCGGACAACCCAAACGTTATTTTAACAATAACCTAAGCACTATAATCAACCTAATACTCCAAGACTCTTCTTGTTTTTTTTAATCAAAGTTTGAAAAATAAAGTATGTGTGTGTTTTAGGTCGGACGAGCAAGAGAGGAGAAAAGAAAGAAAGAGTGTGCTTGATTTGAAAGCTAAAATGAAATATGTGTAATTAGGAAACCAAACAAAACCAATGTACTAGCTTGGGACACTTAGCTAAAATTTAAGCCTTCTTTTTCCCTCCCTGGTTCTAATAGTCCGGTTAGGAATCCTAGTGGCCCTCGGGAGCTTCCGTTTTTGTGTCGGGTTCACTTAAAACTCAAAAATCGTGATCGTAAAATATTTTCCAAAGTTACTTAGCATTTTTATTCAACTTAAAAAATACTTTTCTAATAACTTAGAGTATTTACTTGACATATTTCCACGTTTTATTCCCCAAAAACTTATTTTGGACATTATCGAACGTGTCGGGACTCGTTTTCGGCATTTCTCACAATTCACGGGCCAAACCACCCGGAACATAATTAATATAATAATACCCTCTAAAAAGTATTATTATACACCATAAACCATAAAATACCTCAATCTCATAAATTCACCACCGTCAACACGGTACATATTCTAACAAAATTGACAAAAGTCAAATAGTTAAAGGACTAATATTAGAATATTCAAAACACAAAAAGGGTAAAGGTTAAAACCATCATCAAAACCACAATTCGGACACGCATAACAAGAAAGGCGCAAAGAAAGGAAAAATACTCTCTAAACAACCACTACCATTAGCACAACCGAAAAGATAAACACTCGTCGAACATCTCAAAAGGAAGAGTTGTTATATACGTGTTATGTTGTGATTTACGGGGATAGCCAAGTCGGAAAGGCGCAAAGAAAAGCATCACAGGAAAGACTCAAAGAAAAGGCAAAAGACCCTCCAAACAACCACCCTCATAGCCGAAAACATAAATACTCGTTAGACGCCTCGAGAAGAAGATTTATTACCCACGTGTTATGTTGAGGTTTACGAGGATAGCTAAGTCGGAAATGAGCAAAACGAGTCATCATTATGGTTCAAGATTATTAATTAGTTCAACCTATATTCTCTACAGAAATCAATGTGTTAAAACCCTGTTTTTTATCGACCCGGTTAATTAGCGGCTCATCGGGTCACCAGTTCAGCTGGTTAAACCGTCAGGTCAAACCATTTTATATTTACGTATATTTTTTTCTTATATTTTATATGTAGTATTGTATGACCCCATAACTGATCTGGCATTATTCTTAGGTTCAATTGAACCGACGTATGAGATTGAGTCTTTACCAGTAAGCTTTAGTTTTTAAGTTTTATATCTACAAAATTATAGCAAAAATTTACAAAATGTAACTTATGATTTTAGATTATAATAAACTATACTAAAATAATTTTAGTTAATCTTTTAAGTTAGTTTAAACATAAGCTAGTTTTGAACTAAGAGGGTGTTTGTTTTGGCTTATATGTAGGTTTATGAGCTTATTTAATTTTGGCTAACATTTCTCAATTTCAGGTCATTCTACGACTCCTATTATTCGTCACTATTTATTTTAGTCCGATACGCGTTTACTTTTAATTTAACTTTTAAGCTAAATCGCGTAGACTAGAAATAATCATTCAACGTAAACGGTCATCAAATAAATTATTTGTTTACGTCAATCAAGTGTTATATAATTATTAAGAAGATAATTATTGACTTTGCGTGTTTTATTATTATTGGTCACGTAAAAGGGCTTACGTTTCGTAATAAAATACCTTTAGACACACCCCGGAAATACCTAGACTTACCTAGACTCAAACCAATGCCCACTTTTAAACCTTAAGCACAAAGTTTATTCAAATCTTGTGTTAATAAGCCATTGTGGCCGATTAAGGGTAAACAAAAACCATAAAACATTTGGATACTTACACATTTGTACAATTATCTCTTAATTAAACCTTGTACTTGTATAATCTTAATAAGATTTCAAAAACCTACCCTTTCCCTTTGATTCTACTCGTCACCCACACAAAATCACCTAGAAAATCCTTAATATCTCCTAAGTACTTGCACATCAAGGTTTTAATTAAGATGTGTCCTTAATGTCTCCACTTAATCTATTACACATTGGATAAAAACCACTTTGGATCCCTCTTTTTCCTTTGATACCCGCGACTAGCATACATACACACACAAACCTTAAGATTTCATGATCTTGGTAAATCTTGTACATATATCTTGTAATTAAGAGTTGTACTAGTAAGGTATTATCAAAACTATGAGAGATTAACTAGAACCTACAAAACCACACATAAGGGCACGGTTTGGTTTGAATTAGGACTAGGAAATGTAACTAGCTCTAAGCCTATATATATACCCATACACATTGACACTTAACACTTCTTGAAAATTTATAAACACACTAAACACTCTCTCTAGTCCAAACCATCTTTGTCTCTTCTCTTGTTTCGGGTCTGTTAGCCTCAATTTATTGAGTCGAACAAGGAAGTTCGGTCACTCTACGATGGAGCTTCGGTCTTTAATTAGTTAATGTTGTAATAGGATAATATCGGGAATCGGGCTCGATAGAGAATCTAATATTGTATATGTTTCGGGTTTAATCCCAAGCAAAACCCGAGCCCGGGTCCTAGTTAAATATCCCGCGCGTACCTTTAGCGTGACGGGGTATATAAGCTTTTTCTTATTTAGAAAAAGCAAGTTGTTCATTTCTCTTTTCTCTCTCAATTCTCTCTCCTCTTTCTCTCTCTAAAAGTTTAACTCACTC
>BQNB010102122.1:0-24317 GCA_026074375.1 Tanacetum coccineum
CTCTTCTCAACCTCAAGATGATACATTAGAGAAAATAGTCCATGAATCTTCATCAACAACTGATTCAAAACGAACAAAAAGTGAAACAGAATCCACTGCTCCTAAAGTTGACAAAGAACAAGGTGAAGTTACTTCGACCACAGACACATCAGGAGTAGGGATATATGTTCGTACTGAAAACCAGGCTGGATCAGACCCTGAACAAGGACATGAGGCTCTAGCTGGATCAAACCTTGAGCCCATGCAAGAAGACTTATATGCTATAGCTTACCCCAAAGTACATGAAAACCTGAAACTCAGAAATGACGAACATGTCATCTTGGAAAATCCAGAAAGTTCATCTGCGACTCTATCGTCAATGAAGAATCTGGATGAAACAGACAACTTTGAGGATCAATTTCTTAATGACAAACCAACCGAAGATGATCAGGAGAAAACTAATGTTGTAGATGAGACTGATTCCATCATACCTGATCCGAGTCATCAAACCTACATGTCAGCTCCTCCAGTGACTACTCCAGTTATTAATATCTCATCTCCTAAACCTTCTTCACAAGTCAATGCACCACCAATCAACACAAAAGCTACAGCAATCATCACAACTATCCCAGAAATCACTTCATTCATTGCCCTTCAGCTAAGAGTCGCGAAATTAGAACAAGATATGTCTGAAGTAAAGAAGACTGATCACTCTGCTGCTGTTTTGGCTTCTATTCAATCCCAAGTTCCTACAGTTGTTGATAAGTATCTAGGAACTAAAGTTGATGATGCTCTTCTTAAGGCTCTTAAAAACACACTGCAGATTTAATTAAGAAATACTCTGGGCTACCTGCTCCTGAATTAAGCAAGAAGCAAGAATCGGAAAAGAGTCCTGAAGAGATTCTCAGAATTAAAAGAGAACAAGAAGAGCAGAAACATGTGCCAACATATACTATCAAGTCTACCGATACAGTGACACTTAAAGAATTTGATCTAAAGGCCGCACTCTTCAAAACCATCCATGAGAACAAGTCGGCCAACAGAAATCCTGCCAACAATAGATTATATCATGCTCTCATGGAAGCATTAATAGAGGATGAAAATGCCATGGAAAAGGAAGTTGCGGACAAGCTTAAAGACCACAAAAGAAAGCATGATAGTGATGATGAAGAAGACGATGATGATGAAGGCCCTCCAGCTGGATCAAACCAGGGTAAGTCAACAAAAAGGAGAAGACACAATTCAGGTGCTTCTAGGTCAGCTCAACCTCCTTCTAAAGATTCTGAGCAAAGTACAAAGAACAAGTTGGATTCTGATGCTTCTGCAGCACAACAGCCTCCTGCTCACACGTCGTCTGCCTGGAAAGTCACTGACACAAGAGATGCTCCTTCTGGCTCTTTAATGCCCAGGTCCAAACCACAATCTGAACAATCTTCTGATGACATTCAAAT
Organism: Tanacetum coccineum; assembly: GCA_026074375.1. Classification (NCBI taxonomy): domain Eukaryota; kingdom Viridiplantae; phylum Streptophyta; class Magnoliopsida; order Asterales; family Asteraceae; genus Tanacetum; species Tanacetum coccineum. The sequence goes on from BQNB010102122.1 coordinate 1,431, forward strand.
ACAGAATGAAGAACAAGATTCAGATTCAGATGACAACGACAATGCTCATGTTCCAAAGGTTCAGTCCACAACATCATGGTTCAGACCAATACCAGAAGAAGACAGACCTGTAACATTCCGTATTTTCAGGTCATTTACGACGCTATTTAATCCACTATTTATTTCTATTCTCGCACGCGTTTACTTTTAATTTTAATAGTTAAGTTAAATCGCGTAAGTTAAAAATTATCGTTTAGCGTAAACGGACACCAAACGAATTAAAGTTTTCGTCAAGCAAGCAATATATTATTTTTACAAAAGTAATAATCAACTTTTTATATTTTATTTTTGTTGGTTACGTAAAACGTTTACGTTTCGCAATTAAATACATTTAGGTATACCCGGAAACACCAAAACATTTCCACGCTTCAACAAATACCCACTTTTATACCCAATACCCAAAACTTTCAAAATATCATCACCTATATCAATATAGGGCCGGATATGGATGCAAACATATGAGATAATATCTTAAAAATCTTGCAAAAATCTTCTAAAAGTCTTGTACAACATATAGCTAATTAAAACATGATGTTGTGAATAGTGTTTGCTTATTTTTCTTCCTTATTTCCCTCATCATGTCTATTATGTATCTAGTCTTGATCTCAACCAAGTCCTTGGAGTATATAAGCTAGCAACTAGAGATAATGCACATACACATTCCATTTCATAAGGTGAAAACAACCCTTTTTCTCTCTTTGGTGCTTCCCTACCCACGGCTCACCCTCAAAACCCTTACACAATCTATAAAATTTTATTTAACACATTCACAAGTGATCCTACATCATATCTAAGGCATACCATGGAGGTTTAAAGGCTTGGTTAAGCCTTTACAAGGATTAAAGCAAGGAAAAGAAAGCTAGGGTTTCTTTGAAAAGTTAAGGTTTTCTAAGTGGTGCAAGCTTTGGTTTATCATCTAAACTAGGGTTTGGATTTTGTTGGTTATCATGTTACATCATCCTAAGGTTATCTAAAACTCTTTATAACTTTACATTTATCATTTTATGCATCTATATGTTCTATGTAGCAAAATCACCATTAGGATGTTTTAAACATGTAAAACATATTTTTACTTGTGATTATGATTTTGTACACTTATTCATATGTTATGTGGTTGTTATTATCATATTATAAAGGAAGTATAAGTATTATACCATGGTGGTTTAAGTGTATAAAAGAGTATGTATAAACAAGTAAGTAAAAGTTACTTAATAAAGTTTATGAGTTAAAAGTTTGTTAAGGACTTGTTACCATGGACTCTTGGACATATGATGACACTAAAATATGTAAGACATGTGATATATAAGACTTATGGAGGACTTATAACAAGTGATTAAATAAAAAGTTACAGAATCAAGTTTTAAAACCTATTTTTACAAAATATTCAAAAAGGGGGCTGTTTAAGTTCGATTTTTAAGGCATGGATTTTATAGATTATAAAAATAGTACGTCTCATAACGATTCCAAGCATGTAAAGAACTCGAAAAACCGATTTATAACGAAGAAGATACGCTAATTACGAGTTTACGATAATTAATACTTTTATAAAAATAATTTTATAAAAAGTTACTGTTCATCAGAGGTATTTATTTTTGGAAAACATCATAAATAAATAGAACTTTTAATTACGAGAACGTACTCGAAAGAATCGCTAAAAACGGAGCTATAACGAATGAGATACGCCATTTACGGGTTTTACGATTTCTAAAGTTATAAAAATAATTTTATAACTGGTATGAACAGTGAAAATCACTGTTCATCAGAGGACTAAAAATATAAAAATGTCAAATTTTGATAACTCATTTTAATACGAAAGTGTGGACATAAGAAACGTAAGAAACGGGCTTAAAACGAGAAAGTTACGCACTATTTTCTAACTTGTGCACTATTTCCTGAGTGAATAGTGTTGGTTCGTCATTAATAAAAATTTTTGCGAAACATTTTGGAAATACTTAAATAATATTTATATTTGTTTTAAACTTTATAAATATTATTTTACAAAGGCGATTGAACTAAGTTATGCGATTATACGAGCTTAAATACATGGCATTTATTTATCAAATGCGATTTAATCATTATTTCACAAACACGATTAGATGGTGATGTAGCTATATAGAATTATATACGGCATTAGTTATTCATAGTACTTAGTACTTATTCGACCGATATCTACTTAGGTTGCTTTCGGATATTTCCGTGACGCGTTTATTCATTCACTCGACTTATTCTTCACTTCACTTCTGAGGTGAGTTCATAGCCTCACATTTCAATCTTTTGAATGTTTTATAAACCCGCGAGGGGGATACATGATTGTTTACAAACTCTTTTACATACTCGTTTATTTATAACAATGTGATTACTTTTTAAAGACTTAGTGAGTTCATAGCCCCATTTCTATCTACTTGTTTTACAAACTCTACGGGGTGGAATTACATGCTTGTTTTACTATGGACACAAGTGTTTTAAAACTGTATGCTATTTCGTGATCATATTATTGCCTAAGTACCCTTGCCACTAAGTCCCCTTTTATCATGAACCGTGAGTTGCTATATTAGTAAGCGCGAGTGTTGTGGATAGATCTTCGGGTACTGACAATCCCCACCTTTCTTTTGGGGTCACAGTGACTCATGGTGCATTTAACATTTGAATAATACGTTGGTTGAATTTGTTACAATTGGTTCAAGCGAACCCGTTTCACGGTTTAAAGAACGAAAATCCTCATGCTCATATAATAGTTTCAAAAGGATTACCTCGACTCTACGATTTAGGAATCTACCAAACGATGTGATTAAGCTAATGATGTTTCCTTATTCACTCGAGGGGGCTGCTAAAACTTGGTACGAGAAAGAACCTCCTAATTCAATCTTGACTTGGGAGGATCTCGTTACCAAATTCGTGAATCAATTTTTCCCTCCTTCAAAAACCACTCACTTAAAGAACAAAATCTCTCGATTTACCCAAAAATTCGATGAGTCTTTTAGTGAAGCGTGGGAACGATTTAAGGAAATGCTTAGAGCTTGTCCTCACCACGGATTTACGGAGTTAACTCAAGTTGATACCTTTTATAATGGTTTAAACGACAACGATCAAGACTTCTTAAATGCCGCGGCGGGTGGAAATCTTTTGAGTAAGACGACTAGAGAAGCTTTAAATATAATTGAAAACAAATCAAAAGTGTGTTATTCACGAAACAAACCAAATGCTTCTAGGATGAATACGACTTCTAAGGAAAGTGATAGTAAGACGGATGAAAGAATTGGTAAGTTTGCGGATCAACTTTTGACCTTAGTCGAGATTGTTTCTAAGAAAGTTGTCACTCCCGCTCCGGTTAAAGAGGTTGAGGAAACTTGTGTTACTTGTGGTGGTGCCCATTCTTGGTATAATTGTCCGGCTACCGATAACAATCAAGCTAGTGTTTGTGCAACTACAGGTACTTACAATCAAGTTAACCCTCTGAATCGTGTTAGTAATCAAATGGCACCACCAGGTTTTGCTCCGGTGCAAAACAATAGTCAAAATAGGTTTAGCCAAAATCAAGATCAAGGGAATAATTTTAATCGGGGAAATAATTTTCATGGAAATCAAGGTTTTCAAGCTCAAAATAATCATGCTCCAAATTTTCAAAACCAAGGATTTCAAAACCAACCTTTTCAAGTGCCTAATAATCAAGTTCAACAAGAGATTTCAAATGATTTTTCAAGTTACAAGAGGAATAATGATCAGATGTTAAGGAACATGCAAAATCAAATCAACTCGTTGAAAGGAGACCTTAAGAATGAAATTCAAAACACGATAAAATCTCAACAAGCCGTCATGATGAATCAACAAACTACTTTTCAAAATAATTTGCAAAACATGATTTGTGGATTGTTTCAAAACCAAGCCTCAACTTCGGGTACTCTTCCGAGTAATACCATTCCAAACCCGAAGGGTGAGATGAAAGCGATCACTACTCGAAGTGGTGTTGCTTACGAGGGACCCTCGATTCCTACTAATCCTTCTCCTAAAAAGGTAGTGGAACGAGAAACCGAGGAGACAACGGATAAAGAGCAAACAAATTTCCAAGGAAGTACCGCTCAAATCCCACCTCCGGTTATCCCCATTTCTATTCTGGAACCCGATGTTCCAAAGACTTTGCCTAAAACCACTCCCATTCTGGAATCCGATGTTCCAAAGAGTTTACCTAAGCCAAATATTCCATATCCTTCACGACGTGATGATCAAAAGTCTCGTGATAAAGCTTCGAATCAAATGGAGAAGATCTTCCAAATCTTTCAAGATTTGCGCTTCGACATTAGTTTCGCGGATGCTTTACTTTTGATGCCAAGATTTGCTCCTACGATTAAGAGTTTGCTCATGAATAAGGAAAAGTTGCTTGAGTTAGCTAAGATACCGTTAAACGAGAATTGCTCGGCAATGCTCCTCAAAAAGCTTCCCGAAAAGCTTGGAGATCCTGGCAAGTTTCTTATTCCATGTAATTTCCCGGGAATGGATGTATGTCACGCCTTGGCCGATCTTGGCGCGAGCATAAATCTTATGCCTCTTTCTATTTGGAAAAAGCTTTCTTTACCTGATCTTACACCAACTCGGATGACTTTAGAGTTAGCGGACCGATCAATTACTTATCCTAAAGGACTCGCCGAAGACGTTTTTGTCAAAGTTGGGAAATTTCATTTTCCTACAGACTTTGTTGTTGTCGATTTCGAAGCCGATCCTCGAGTACCTCTCATACTTGGGAGATCCTTTTTGAGGACCGGTCGTGCTTTAATTGATGTTTATGGAGAAGAAATAACCCTTCGGGTTGATAACGAAGCCGTCACTTTTAATCTAGATCAAACCACGAGATACTCCTCTACAAATGACAAGTCGGTAAACCGAATTGACATCATTGATGCAGTTTGTGAGGAGTATGCTCCGGAATTGCTAGGATTTTCTAATTCTTCGGGTGGCAATCCCACCCCGACGTCTGAGCCGTTTACTTCCGAATTCATTTTGGAAGAAATTGAAGCTTATCTTAAGGATGATTCGATTTCACCAGAAATTGATCATGCCGATTGCAATCCGGAGGAAGATATTTGTTTGATCAAAAAATTGTTAAATAATGACCCATTTCAACTTCACCGATGGACTTAAACAAAGTAAGTGACCGAGGAAAAAAATCATCAATAGAAGAACTCCGAAATTAGAGTTAAAAGAATTACTCATCTCACTTAGAATATCTATTCTTGGAAGAAAACGACAAGTTACATGATTATTGCAAAAGTTTAAAAAATGATGAAAAAGATGCTCTCTTAAAGTGCTCAAATCTCATAAAAGGGCCATTGCTTGGAAAATCACGACATCAAAGTATCGACCCTCATTTTTGTACACACAAAATCTTGATGCGATGATGATTATAAACTAACGGCTCAAAGTTCCCCCCCCCCCCAAAGACTGGGTTTAAACCCAAAAATTCACGAGGTAATCAAAAAGGAGGTCTTAAACCTTCTTGATGCCAGAATGATTTACCCGATCTCTGACAGCCCATGGGTTAGTCCAGTGCATTGTATTCCAAAGAAAGGAGGAATAACCGTTGTTGCTAATGAAGAGAATGGATTAATTTCGACACGTTTAGTTACCGGGTGGAGAGTTTGTATCGACTATAGGAAATTAAATGAAGCAACGCGAAAAGATCATTTTCCATTACCATTTATGGATCACATATTAGAGAGATTCGCCGGAAATGAGTTTTATTGTTTTCTAGATGGATTTTCAGGGTATTTCCAAATACCAATAGATCCCCAGGATCAAGAGAAAACTACTTTCACATGCCTGTATGGAACTTTCGCGTACTGTCGCATGCCATTTGGCTTGTGTAATGCTCCCAGTACTTTTCAACGGTGTATGATGGCCATATTCCATGATATGATCGAAAAGACTATGAAAGTGTTTATGGATGATTTTTCAGTTTTTGGGGATAGTTTTGATTCATGCCTCTCCAATTTAGAAAAGATGCTAAAACGGTGTGAAGACACGAATTTAGTTCTTAATTGGGAGAAATGTCACTTTATGTGTAGAGAAGGAATTGTGTTTGCACGTAAAATTTCAAAGTCAGGAATTGAGGTTGATCGTGCTAAAGTCGATGTTATCGCTAAGCTACCTCACCCTACTACCGTAAAAGGTGTTAGGAGTTTCCTATGTCATGCAGGTTTTAACCGACATTTTATCTAATACTTTTCCAAAATAGCTAGACCAATGACTCACCTTCTTGAGAAAGAAACACCGTTTTTGTTTTCTAAGGAGTGTATTGATGCTTTTCAGACTCTTAAAAAGAAGCTTACCGAAGCTCCAATCTTAGTTGTCCCGGATTTGACCCTACCTTTCGAACTCATGTGTGATGCAAGTGATTTCGCGATTGGTGCGGTTTTAGGACAACGAAGATCGAAGCATTTTCAACCGATACATTACGCTAGTAAGACAATGACAGAAGCTCAAATTCATTACACTATCACGGAGAAAGAAATGCTTGCCGTAGTGTATGCTTTTGAAAAGTTTCGGCCATATCTTGTCTTATCTAAAAGCATAGTGTATACGGATCACTCGGCTTTAAAGTACCTTATGAACAAACAAGACACTAAGCCGAGGTTGCTCTGGTGGGTTCTTCTCCTACAAGAATTTGATATCACCATCCGTGATAAAAGAGGAAGTGAGAACCTCGCGGCCGATCATTTATCTAGACTTGAGAATCCTCATAAGGATGTGTTAGAAAACAAACACATAAATAAAAATTTTCCTTTAGAGACTCTTGGAGTTATATCAAATGGAAGTACCCCATGGTTTGCGGACTATGCAAATTACCATGCGGGGAATTTTATCATCAAAGGGATGACAACTCAACAAAAGAAGAAGTTTTTCAAGGACGTTAAACATTATTTTTGGGACGATCCCTATCTTTTTCTTATTTATGCAGATTAAATCATTCGTCGGTGTGTGCATGGGCAAAAAGCTAATGATATCCTCAAAGCTTGTCATGAAGGACCCACCGGGGGCCATCATAGTGCCAATCTCACCGCTCGGAAGGTATTTGATGCGAGATTCTTTTGGCCTACCATATATCGAGATGCCCATACTATGATCAAATCTTGTGATACGTGTCAAAGACAAGGCAAAATTTCACAATGAGATGAGATGCCTCAAAACGCTATTCAAGTTTGTGAAATCTTCGATGTATAGGGTATTGATTTTATGGGACCATTTTTGTCTTCACATGGGAATAAATACATCCTCGTTGCCGTTGATTATCTTTTGAAATGGGTTGAAGCAAAGGCGTTCCCCACAAATGATGCTAGAGTTGTAGTAAAGTTTTTAAGTCTCTTTTTGCCCGTTTCAGAACGCCTAGAGCTATTATAAGCGATCATGGGACCCATTTTTGTAATGATCAGTTTGCTAAAGTAATGTCTAAGTATGGGGTCACTCATCGTTTAGCTAAAGCTTATCACCCTCAAACGATCGGTCAAGTGGAGGTGTCCAATCGAGGCTTGAAACGTATTCTAGAAAGGACAGTTGGAGAAAACCGTGCCTCATGGTCCGACAAACTAGATGACGCTTTGTGGGCATTTCGTAAGTCTTGCCATTTACCTATTGTAACATTTCTCATTTTCATGTCATTGTACGACATCTATTATGTGTCACTATTTATTTTAGTCCGATACGCGTTACTTTTAATAATTGCTTTTAGGTTAATTGCGTAGACTAGAAAAAAAATCAATTAACGTAGACGGTCATCAAATAAATTAAGGTTTACATCAACCAAGTAATATATAATTATTAAGAAGATAATTATGTACTTTGCGTATTTTAATGATGAGGACAAGAGCATTCACGACTTCAAAGATCAAAAAACCGCATTTCAATGTTGGTGATGTGTTTTTACTCTTCATCTCTCCGTCTTAAGATATTCCTCCCGAAAGTTTTAAAAAAAACTTTCGGTTTGGTCAGGACCTTTCACCATCACAAAGTTATTCCATACGAACCAGCGAGTTATCTCATCCCGATGGTCCGGAACTTTTATGGTGACTTGGTCATCGTGTGAAGCATTACTTCGGAGAAGACTTACCACCCAAGGTAGGCCGTGAGTCATGTTGGATATCTCTACAAAAGGTCTCCCTAACACTACTTGTGACAACCTAGGGTCTATGATTGAACTAATATCCTCAACAATCATGAAATCTACGATATAGGTGAAGTTTACTACAAAGATGTGCATTCCATTAATCCTTCCTCTGAAATTACTAACTCATCTATTCGAGTTTTCCCTAGGGTCTAGTTTTCTTCTCATGATCCAGTTATACATCATCCGGGTCATGATATTTAGAGGGGAGTTAAGATCAATGTAGGCTTTTTCCACATGCATACGCCCAATGTTGCATGGTATCTTGAGGTTCGACAGGCATCCTTCCATAATGATGGGATTTCGTATAAATATTGAAGGGATTGGACCACACATAAAGTACTTGTGATATGCGAGTTTGCTCCTAGTTGGGAACATGTCGAAATGCTCCACTTCATGCTCTCCTGCTTCGGGTTCTTCCTTGTGGGAATTGTCATCCTTTGGGACTATTTCGATAAACATCACGTCGCCATCTTCCTCTTTGGTGCAAACGAGTTCCGTGTTGGACGACGGGGGAACCAATCCGAGCGATTCGAAGAATGAATTGAACTTGAGGACTTTTTTGGTAATGAATGAAACCGATGGATCGGGTGGTGTAGAAGAGTCAAAATGGATATTTTCCGGGCTGTCCTTCTTTTCTTCCTTATTCTCTTTAGTTCTGTCATCTTGGGAATCGCTTTGTTGCTTGGGGTGGATCGTGATGGCGTTGATTGAACTGTGAATTTGTGTTGAGCATTGCGGGTCCATTGTTGGGTAAGAACGAGCAGACAAAACTAGGGAAGTACTCAGTTTTGGGTTCTTAACCGTATCGCTAGGTAGTGCTCCCGCTATTCGATCAGTGATGGCCTTCAACACTGTGTCGATTTTGTTGGTCATCTCGCTTTGTTGTTGTTTGAAATCGGCTTCAAACTTGGACAGTATAGCATCTTGAGATGCCATGAAGTTGGATACCAGTCCTTCTAGATTTGATTGATTGTTAAAATTTTGAGGACGGTTGTTGAAGGAACGGTTCGGGATTGAACCGTTGGGTTGGAACCAGTTAGGTGGGTTTGAAAAATTATTTTGAGAATTTTAGGGTTGTCTCCACCTAAGGTTTGGGTGACTTCTCCATGATGGATTATAGGTGTCACCAAGATTGTTTTGCTCGGGCTTGAAAGTATACCACTTACCTCTCGCTTCATCGGTACGCGAGGATGCGTATTCAACAAAGGCTTGTTCGGGATCTTCCATGCAATACTGAGTGTCGTGGGGACCACTACAGATCTCACATGAGGTAGTGATTTTGTTCACTTGAGTAGGTTGTGTCAGAGCAAGATGAGCTTCCATCAAGCATTGGACTTGATTTTCGAGCTCGATTAGACGGCGGTCGGATGTACTCGGGACATCTTGAGGCAAAGCGATTGCCTTGACTGGCTTAGCAAAATCCCTTGGGTCGTTCCAACTTTCGTTGTCATAGAGGGCGAGGTCCTCTAATAATGCCCAGGATTCTTTGGCGTTTCGGTCACGAAGCTTACCACCGGCCGATTGGTCAATGGTTCGTCTTGTGACGGGATTGACATGGTCATAAAAAATTTAGACTTGGAGCCAAAGATCGATGCCATGATGAGGGACTTTTTGGAGTAAGTCCTTGAAACGAGTCCATGCTTCTTATAGAGATTCTCTATGATGTTGTTGGAACATCAGGATATCATTGCGGAGTTTTGCGGTCCTTCCTGATGGAAAGAATTGAGCAAGGAAACGAGTAGTAAGATCCTCCCATGTGGTGATGGATCCTGTTGGAAGACGTTCAAGCCAGTTGCTAGCTTGATCGCGAAGGGAAAATTGAAATAAACACAGGCGCGTTCTTTCCCTGTTTTCACCGTCAAGGTCAAGTGAGTCCACAAGTTTTAGGAAATCCTTGAGGTGTTGGTTTGGATCCTCGGACCGAAGTCCGTGGAATGAGCATCCGTTTTGCACCAACCGGATGGTGTCGGATTGAAGAGGTACCACGTTGTTCCCTACGGGGAGCTCGATGGTATTCATGTACCCCTCGTGGCTAGGTTTGTAGTAGTCTCCAAGAGTACGAATAAGATTCTCATCTCCCATGGTGGTTGACGAGAATGGATTACGAAATAATTAACACAAAGAAAAGATAGACTATAAGAGAGCTAATATTTGGAAACTAAAGTCTCACTTGAAAGGATTCAAGCGAGTAGAACTAAGTTAAACAATGATCAAAACCCAACTATTCCCCACACAGCGGCGCTAAAAACTTGATGCGGTTGTCGTAAAGACTTCAACAAGAAGTTTTATAACTCCCTAGGCAGAGTACCTAACCGTTGTAGTAGTAGTATAGGCAAGACTCGGGGGTTGTTATCGTTCTCTAGGGGAATAGGTTGGGATGGCTTGATCACGGTCTAACAGAATTCTAAGGGTTGAGAGAAGATTATTTTTGTATTTTTATATTTATAGAAAGCAGGTAAATCTATGGTTTGAGAGGTTGGTTTGTTTTACTAATTACTAATCTAATATCTAATCTACTGGTGATAACTTTTATGATAATTAAATGTATTTACTTAATCATGCATTACTTATCAGATTGTTTCTTCTAATCTTGTTGCCTTGTCACACTTGAGATGTAATGTGTAAGTATCTCCTAAGTTATGAACGAATTACACGAATTCATCGTCTATTTAATATTACGTTAAGGCAAAGCACAAGTAAGGTAGTATGCAGACTATTACAAGGCCCCTAAGAATATATTAAATGCGTGTGAAATACCTTAAGAATGATCAACCATATATGGGGCAAGGTAGTATGAAGACTGTTACCACTTACCTCCCGCTTCATAGGTACACGAGGATGCGTATTCAACAAAGGTTTACTCGGGATCTTCCATGCAATACCGAGTGTCGTGGGGACCACTGCGGATCTCACACAAAGTAGTGATTTTGTTCACTTGAGTAGGTTGCGTTGGAGCAAGATAAGCTTCCATCAAGCGTTGAACTTGAGGCAAAGCGATTGCCTTGACCGACTTAGCGAAATCCCTTGGGTCGTTCCAACTTTCGTTGTCATAGAGGGAGAGGTCCTCTAATAATTCCCAGGATTCTTCGGCGTTTCAGTCACGAAGCTTACCACCGGCCGATTGGTCAATGGATCGTCTTGTGACGGGATTGACATGGTCATAAAATTTTTGGACTTGGAGCCAAAGGTCAATGCCATGATGAGGGACTTTTTGGAGTAAGTCCTTAAAACGAGTCCATGCTTTTGATAGATATTCTCCATGATGTTCTTGGAACATCAGGATATCGTTGCGGAGTTTTGCGGTCCTTCCCGGTGGAAAGAATTGAGCAAGGAAACGAGTAGTAAGATCCTCCCATGTGGTGATGGATCCTGCTGGAAGACGTTCAAGCCAGTTGCTAGCTTGATCGCGAAGGGAAAATTAAAATAAACACAGGCCCGTTCTTTCCCTGTTTTCACCATCAAGGTCAAGAGAGTCCACAAGTTTTAGGAAATCTTTGAGGTGTTGGTTTGGATCCTCGGACCGAAGTTCGTGGAATGAGCATCCGTTTTGCACCAACCGGATGGTGTCGGATCAAAGAGGTACCACGTTGTTCCCTATGGAGAGCTCGATGGTATTCATGTACCCCTCGTGGCTAGGTTTGGAGTAGTCTCCAAGAGTACGGATAGGAGTCTCGTCTCCCATGGTGGTTGACGAGAATGGATTACGAAACAATAAACACAAAGAAAAGATAGACTGTGAGAGAGCTAATATGCGGAAAGTAAAGTCTCACTTGAAAGGATTTAAGTGAGTAGAACTAAGTTAAATAATGATCAAAACCTAACTATTCCTCACGTAGCGGCGCCAAAAACTTGATGCGGTTGTCGTAAAGACTTCAACAAGAAGTTTTATAACTCCCTAGTCAGAGTACCTAACCGTTGTAGTAGTAGTATAGGCAAGACTTGGGGGTTGTTATCGTTCTCTAGGGGAATAGGTTGGGATGACTTGATCACGGTCTAACATAATTCTAAGAGTCGAGATAAGATTATTTTTTTATTTTTATATTTATAAAAAGCAGGTAAATCTATGGTTTGAGAGGCTGATTTATTTTACTAATTACTAATCTAATATCTAATCTAATCTACTGGTGATAACTTTTATGATAATTAAATGTATTTACTTAATCATGCATTACTTATCAGATTGTTTCTCCTAATCATGTTGCCTTGTCACACTTGAGATGTAATGTGTAAGTATTTCCTAAGTTATGAACGAATTACACGAATCCGTCGTCTATTTAATATTCCGTTAAGGCAAAGCACAAGTAAGGTAGTATGAAGACTATTGCAAGGCCCCTAAGAGTATATTAAATGCGTGTGAAATACCTTAAGATGGATCAACCATATAAGGGGCAAGGTGGTATGAAGACTGTTACCCTATGATATTATTTATACGCACTCGCGTTTCCCTAGATGTGTCAACAATGATACAGACAAAAGCTGGTTTCTAAGGCCTAACGCGCACATTCATCAACAAGAAGCAACAGTAAAATGATCTACAATTCGACTTTCATGCAATCATAAGTAAATACAAAGGAGGGTTTAGCCTCGCATGTTATAAAGGAAGTAAGAAGATAAATCAATCACACAACACATAGACGTATTGAATGATTAATGATAAATAACCTTACTTGAATTAAAACATGGATCCAAGGTAGTACAATAGGGTTTTGAGGCCCTAATACGACCTATGAAGCTGCTACAAGGGCTAGGGTTCGTCTCCCTAAGTTATATAAAGTTATCACAAAAGTTACACACTAAAACCCTAAAATCGGTTTTGTATATATAGACATAGCCGTCGCTTTATGCTCCTGATGCCGTCGCCACGTAGATGGTTCTAGATCCACTTTAAGTCGGCTACGTTGTGACGCCGTCGCCAATATCCAGACACCATCACCAGATAGATCACGAAGGCGTCGCTTTATGCTTGCGATGCCGTCTCCACGCTCTCAGAACAATACTTCTTGGTGAATCTTGGTGCAAGTCCGTAATCTCGTCCGTTTCTTCTCCAAATGAGCCCAAGTCACGTGTATTTCCTCCAAATGTCATCCAAGTGCTAAAAACCTAAAAAAAATGACTAAGCACATAATCTGGGCAAATAACCCCGAAATAGTGTATAAAATGACACCTCATCAAGTGATCGTACGAAAGCTTAAGAATAAAAGAGAGGAGCTAGAGAGTATTTTTCATCATTTTCATTTCAAAAGGGAAAATAGAAATTGGAGGGAGAAGTGAATTACAACAAATGTAAAGTCTTGTATAAATACCCCTCCTAGATGGGTATTTATACTTATTGCTTATCCTATTCTATTTTCTTAACTTTAGTCAAACCATGATCAACATTACTTAACTTTGACAAAGATAGACTTTATTACATTGTAATTACTAATAAAACTATAAAACTAATCAAAACTATACAAAGACCAATTCATATAATAATAAACACTTTTCTTGAACCTAACAAGGGGGGTTTGTTGGATCGTTTGGGGATTTGTGTCACACCTCGTCTAAGGCGGAAATACGGAATGTAACGAACAAGATCGTCAAAACACATCGATATAAGAAAATAGATAATTCACTAAATGAAAATCCAACACGGATATGTCATGACGACTCTCGACACAAGTGGAGACTTGTATCGTGGATAGTCCTACCACGTCAGACATAGTCATATAGTCATAAAATCCTACAACCCGGGATAGGCATTCAACAATCAACCATTCAACGAAAGTCATAGGCAAAAGACAAATGCAATTTATTTAATGACCCAAAAGGGTTCCATCTTAGGTCACACTAGGCTTGGCAGGAAGCACTATCCTCCCTAAAGCATTATCATTGTTATCTTCTGAAAACGAATACTCGAAAACGTCAACATAAAATTGGTGAGCTCGTACGTTTAAGTAATAACCCCATTTGCTGTGCATATAATACAAGTAGGACAAATAGTGCGCAAGATGTGCAATTACAAACACTTAACAAAACCATAATCGCAACAACCGAACCTCATGACCGCATCACACATAACTTGACCGAAATATATTCACCCTTAGACAAGAACCGCACAGAGACACAAGGGCGGGGGTGTCAAACCAAATAGTACTATCAATACATCCTTCAGCTCTAAACCGGAGTTAAAAACTTGTGCATAAACCACACAGATTGAATCCACGAAATAAGACACATATTGCAATCAAAACACACATATTGTCCAAAATATGAAAATAGTGTACACATCATATAAAAACGTATAGAAAGTATATAAGAACATATAAAAACATATATAAAAACGTATGTAAAAGCGTATAAAAAGTATATAAGAACGTGTATAATAACGTATATGTTTTTATAAATACGTATATAAAAAGGTATATAGAAACGTATAAAAACGAATATTAAAACGTATATAAAAAGTTGAAAAACTTTAAATAAACCAGAGTTTTCTAAATCATAAAGGACTGTTAGTTTGAATGATGGACGCCACAACGGTCGTTGTTCAAAAGGGTTAACGTGTAAGTGTTAACGGAATCCACTCAACACCGTTTGAAACCAGAGATGAAAATTTGCAAAAAAGTTTCCCACAAAGATGATATCTGCACTTTCGAAATGATTAGAACAAAACCTGCAATTTGGCCAAACTGCAATTAACTCAATATTATATGTTGTTGAAAAGTGAAAAGTCCATTTACTACCGTATAAGTTAAGCGGTAAAAATTGAGTTATAAAAAATTTGAAAAGGGCGGCAAAAGTTTCATTTAATCCCCCCAAAAAATATGATTTTGAAATACAAAAATCCTGATTCATCTCTCTTCAATACATAATTATCTCCACCAAACCACATTTGAAAACCCTAAATCGAAATGATAATGAAGGAGCATTCGAGTTCTGTTCATCTTCTAGATGACCAAGTTGTGATGATGCACGAGAACCCGTCTATCGTGGTATGTTTGATACTTTAATTTAATTACTTTTTTATTACAGTTTTGCTCATCATATGAAGTTAAAATAATTTGACAGGGTGCGGGGCTTGCGAATTTGGGAAATACTTGCTTTCTGAATGCTGTTCTTCAGTGCGTTACGCACACCGTCTTATTTATTCGTGGATTCAATATGTATACTCATGATGTCTCACCTTGTCACTGTAAGACCATGTTTACTCATTTCTTTTCATACTCAGTTATTTTTTACTCTTCTTATAATTATAATTTAACATATACCAAATTGCCTTTGCCCTTTGGCCTAACCGGGGTATCCCGTGACTGTTTCCAACCCTTACCCTGGCCACGCTCCAATTCCCAAATGTGTATCTAGCGAGATTTGAACCCTAGACCTCTCGTGAGGACATCTGGTGCCTAGCCACTAGGTCACTTGGTGGTGGTTACGTTGTTATATTATGATCTTTTTACCTTACAGGGAGTAGTAAAGTTAGCTTGCGATAAAAGTGGGACGATTTATGACTGTTATTGAAGTCTTTCGCTCTCCCACGTTAACATTGAAATAGTGTTTTTTGTTTTGTTTTCTATATTTAAATAGCAGTTGTAGTTGTAAATTTGCTGCTAACTAGTGATTGCATTGGCAAAATATGTCATAGGTAGTTTTAAGGCCATTCAAACGAAGAGTTTGTAGCAGACCTGGAATTATTTTATTTGTGAAGATATCACAATTATGATGATTGGTAAATTCATTAGTCGGTTTCTTTTGGCATGCCTTGACAGTCAAGCTGATAGGATTGCCAGAAAATACATATGCATGTTTACTAAGGATGTAGCGAGTTATTTCGTAACATTGGAACCAAGATTGAATTGAAACAATGGATCAATGCCTCACAAAAATAACTAAGGATAATTAATTGATAGTAAGATATTTTACAGGATGGGAAATATATATTCATGTAAGATCAATGAAGAATACCTATCGATGATCACAGACTTTCACACTCATTGCACCTGGCGTTAGAGGATTTATATCCGTAAGAAACATATTGGCTGGAAAGAACTGAACAAAAGTTTAGAAAAGAGTAACATATATGTAGCCACATTTATTGACGAAAAAAGATGTGGATATATCTTCATAATTTGACAAGAAAACAATGCATATATTTGTTTTAACTTAGTGTAAATTTCTCCATTTGAGAAATGAGTTAAAAGGTTGGAATTTGCAGGTAATGGTGAGAGGTTCTGTTTGCTCTGTGCTTTATCAGAGCACATTGATCACACTCTATCATTAACGAGAAAAGTTGTCTCCCCAGTGAAATTTGTTGACAATTTGAGCTGTATCCTTTCGGTTTATAATATTTAAATGTTTTTTAATTATATAAATTTCATTATTTTGCCATTGTTCTTCATTATTTGTTTAATTCTTGACTCAATAACTATAAGATTTCTCCTCTACATTTCGGAGATTGCAACAAGAAGATGCTCATGAATTCCTCCAATGCTTTCTTGATAAATTGGAAAGTTCTTGTAGCTTTTCGAAGACAAAGGATGTTGCGTTTTCCTCAGAAAATGAAAATTTAGTCAAGCAAGTTTTTGGTGGTCGTGTTGTCAGCAAAGTATGACTTTAATAAGTTATTTAGTTTCTCATACTTATGAATTTCAGTACCAGTATTTTAACCCAAGTTTCTCGTCTTTCGTTGGTATCTGTATTGCAGCTAAGGTGTTGCAACTGCAACCACTCTTCCGATACTTACGAGCCTTCAGTAAACTTGAGTTTGGAGATTGAGAATGCACATAATCTGACAACAGCCCTTGAGTCATTTACAAAAGCTGAGAATCTTGAAAATGAAGAGATGAAGTTCACTTGTGATAAGTGTAACCAAAATGTGTCGGTTGAGAAGCAGCTTATGCTAGATCTTTCACCGCCTGTGTGTGCCTTTCATTTTAAGAGATTCAAGAACGATGGCGCTATAGTAGAGAAAATAGACAAGCACGTGGAGTTTCATCTTGAGTTGGACTTGCAACCTTACACTTGTGGCAATCGGGTATCACATGTAAGTATATCTTTTATAAAAATAACTAAATTTGTATCTTAATAGTTTTTCTAATGCATCAAATAACTGAACTTGTATGTGGACATTCTGCAAATTGGATGCTTACGGAATGTTTTAACAATTTTAAGACCTTGTCCTCTCGGTTAGCACATAAAGATTCTTATCTTGCTTCTATATTTGTTCTATCATATAGGAGGAGTTGAAATACGAGCTATATGCAGTAGTTGTACATATGGCGTTTACAGCTACCTGCGGTCATTATTATAGTTATATTCGGTCTGCACCACACACATGGTACAAGTTTGATGATTCACAGGTAATTAATTATACTTGATTCTTTTTCTTTGTTCTTTGATGGTTCATTATGACATGCAGATTATCATTTGCTTTTATATTTTGATATGATTCATGTATTTTTTTTCACTTGTGTGAAATCAGTATGCTGTTTTAAAACACTTATTTAACTTGAGGTTAGCATTTATAGGTTATTAAAGTCTCTGAAGAACAAGTGCTCTCAGAGGAAGCATACATTCTCTTCTACACAAAGCAGGGCACACCTTCGTTTTCAAACTTCATGAAAACTTATAAGCCTTCCGTAGATTCTACTTTATCCGATACTTCACCCAAATCAGTATTGGAAAATGTGGATCATCACTCTACTTCTCCCTCTTACAATAGCAACTTTCCAAACTCTTTTGATAGATTGATTTATAACAAAACCAAGGCTGCTAAATCTAAATTTTCTCCACTCGAGACAAGCAATTTCTTTGGAGTAACTTCTCCAATTTCTCATAAGGTGTACATAACTAATCATAGGCTTTCAGTTCAAGCCAATCCTAGTGTTACTCCCACGAGACATGACAAGCGTGAGTTTACTGATATCGATGATCACAAGGGAGTTTATGCTATACCACTTGTCAGACCATCCTATCCTTCTGGAGGAAAAACTGCGTTCAGAACTGACAATGTTTCATCTCCGTTAACGCCACCACCATCTCCTGGGATGGATGTTTCCGATCACCTGAATTCAGGTAATCTAACTTAACTTCAGCTATATTTTTCTTTCCGTAAGATCACTAGTCTTTGTAGGGGCATTGACAGCCTAATGCTATGTTGATAAAATGTTGAATTGCTGATTTTATCCCAAACAATCGCTATGTGCCTTTCATGCTGTTACTAAACTTCTTTGTCCCAAAACTAAATCTGAAATAACTATATTTTGTAGAAGTTAGTAGTAGAGGTGACAGTTTTGACACATTACTTGATGAATGGGTCGATTTGGGTTGTGTAATAATGCTATTTTTTTAAATCATAAATAGCACAGCAGTTATTCTATTTAAAAAGGGAAAATTTGTTGTAGATTAACCAAACCTGACCCGCAAAAAATATCAGTTGTGGCTGCTGCATGACCTGCCTATCATGCGGCCTCTAGTCTTTACCTTTTGAAAATGTAAATGGATTCAAAAAGTTTTTCAATAAAGAATATGGGATTTCGCCTAGTGCTAAAGTAAAAATCTTGATGTCATAACTAACACAGCAAACTTTTATTGTCTATGCAGAAGTGGTGTTTGCACCAACACCTGCGCAATTAAAATTGGTGGAGAAAACGGCTTGTAAAAGGCCACGAAATAAGGAAGTTATGAACTGTACAAAAACACGAGAGGCGTGGAAAGATTGTAGGAAGTTGCCTGGTGCAAGAGGAGCTTTATTAATGGCTGCCCTGGATGCATCTGTTAAAAGCCAAGGTACGCTGCACAAAAAGAGCAAGAAAATTGTATCATCTCCAAGAAAGAAAGGTAGCCACTTGAAGCAGCATCATAATCTGATCCCGCGTAATTTGGCCACTTCTAGTTTTCAGTAGCGGAGCTTATGAAATTTGTATTGGTACATATCATAGAATTTAAACTCTTATTAGGCTTTTGTAGATTGTAATTAGCAAGATTATCACTGTAACGCGTTATGCTTTTATCATCATGTGGTGGGTCTTTTGAGCTCTCTAAGAAATGAGTAATATTTGTTTTTTCTTAACGCTTTGCATGTTTTTAATTAGAGGAAACTGCAAAAACCATCCGTTCAAATTTTGCACTAATCATTCCTTGCCGATACTATTGACAACTATCATCTCTAAGAGTCCAAATCTGTGGCGCATTACATCCTTTGTTAATGACAATTATACCCCTAATTCAACCTACCATCCACCCCTCTTCTAGGAGAGAAATTTTAAAAGTTATAAAAAGTAACCATATAGTTACAAGTGTGTCATGAACATTGTGATAGCAATAAAAAGAATTTTAAAAAGAAATGAACAAGTTGATATAACTCATGATGATGTTTTTTATTAAAAAAACTAATGAATTTTGTGATAACAAAAGAAAAGTTCTTTAAATGAAAAGTGATAAACATTGTGATTTAAAAAAATAAAAAATAAAAAATGATGAACATTGTGATAGAAAAAAAAAGTTTTTTCAAAAAGAAAACTGCTGAACAACGTGATCCAACTTATGAACATTGTGATGTTGTCTATCAAAAGAAAAACTGACGAACAACGTGATATAACTGATAAACATTGTAATGTTGTTCATAAAAAAAACTGATGAACATTGTGATAGCAAAAAAAAAAAAAAAAAAATTCTTCAAAAAGAAAACTGATGAACAACGTGATCTAACTGATAACATTGTGAAGTTGTTAATCAAAAGAAAACTAAAAAAATAAAAAGTTTTTCAAAAGAAAAATTGATTAACATTGTGATAACAAAAAAAGAAAAAGTTCTTAAAAGATAACAGATGAATAATGTGATCTAAGTGATGAACATTGTAATGTTCTTCATCAATAACACTTTGTTAATCAGATTTCAAAGATTATTTATCCGTGAGATTATATATCAATGTCTCCATATAGCTGTAGAGATGGGAATCCGAAACATGACAATATTAGTAGACTCCTAACTTAAGGCCTATCAAGTCAATGGGTTGTTCGAAGCAAAACAACATGTCACTAAACAATACTTGGACAAGACAAAGGAAGTTCTAGAAGGTTTTAGAACATACACCATGTACGAAGGAGCCAGAACAAGAAAGACGATGCACTCAGCAAATTGGCTTCCATGACCTTCGCTCACTTGACAAAGGATGTACTTGTGTAAGTCTTGGCAGAAAGGTCGATTACTAGAAAGGATGTAGCGGACATAGTGGTCGAAGAAGGTGAAAACTGGATGACACCTATCCGCGAATACCTCATAAGCGGCTTACTTCCCGAAGACCCAAAGAAAGCTCGCAAGATACGAGTAAGGTCTCCCCAGTACAGACTCATAGGGGGAACTTGTACCAAATGTCATTGTTAACACCATGGCTTTAGTGTGTAGGTCTACAAAGGTTGCGATACGGTTCATCAAGCCTCTTGTGGCCTCCACCCAGGGCCACGATCGGTTATTGCTAAAGTCACCAAGCTCGGTTGCTATTGGCCTTCTATGCACGAGACACATTCACATATATACAGAAATGTGAAGCCTTCCAAATACACTCTCCAGTGTCGAAGATGCCTAAACAAGACATGACCTCCGTCACTTCTGCCTGACCCTTCCACCAATGGGGCATTGACATTGTAGGGCCACGGGAGGAGTTAAATTCTTGGTAGTTGCAATCGGATACTTTACCAAGTGGGTTGAATCCAAACCTTTGGCTTCAATTACATGAAGGCACATGGAGAAATTCGTATGGGAACATATCATATGCAGATTCAGAGTCCCTTAAACCATAGTCTCCGATAATAGAAAACATTCGCCAAAAGTGTCTTCCCCGTCTTTTGCAAAGGCCTAAACATCCACCAGTCCTTTACCTCAGTTTATCACCTCAAGCCAATGGGCAAGTAGAGGTTACAAATAGGGACATAACCTAAGGGATGTTGATATGATCAACCAAGCACACTTTTTAGTGATAATTTATTCTCATTATATTGATTAAATATTTAGGTTTTATAGAGCAATTCTGGAAAAGACACGTAAAAAGATGCATTTTGGAGCAAAAACGAAGGAATATGTATACTGCCAAAGAGGAAGGATACGATGTATCCATATTCAGTGATATGCCGTATTAAGTTGCTCCAAATACGCTAAGGAAGAGCTCGTATTCAAGAGGATAAGCCGTATCACTATTTATGGATACCGCGTATCTGTGCCCTAACTGAAGAGTTGAGCCATCGTATCGAAGGCATACCCGTATCGACACAAAAAGTACGATATGGCGTATTGAAGGAAAGGGTCAATGTTGATTTATCAAATATATAGAATGTACGTGGCTGTTATGCATACGTCACAATACGGCGTATCCATTTAAGTCGATACGCCGTATCGCGGTCTGGACATAAGCCTATAAATAGACAGAAATTCGGGATTTAAAAACATTCTCTCCCAAGACCAAAACCCGAGAACGATCAAGGAAAATCAGAACCACCACACATCATCAAGATCAAGTAGGGGAACGTAGTTCGTATCATTTACTTGTAGTTAATCATTCGATTTGTATTCTCGATTTCGTCATGTTTTCGTTTATCACATATTTGATTATAACTACTAAATTTGCTAATGAAATTATGGGCTAACACCATTGATGTTAGCCGTTTTATGAATACAATGATTATGTAGTTACATGTTTGCTTCGATTCTCGTTTGTATATGATTTCTTGAATAGTTTTATTATGTTTATCGCTATTATACTCGTTGATGAGCCTCAGGACTCAAAAGACGATCAAAAAGTTTTGGAACTCTAAATATATAAGAACAAACATAAGAACACACTTCCATTTCGCCACAAAAAAAATACACCTCACAGTCATTACATTATACACAACCCAATCATAGCTAAACGACTCAGCGCGAATTGCCAAAAAGAACATTACCTAGATGACATTTATATAAAAAAAAAATACAAAAACGGACACCTACATCAGGTGATATATATTGTAACATCCTTAAACGACTGCTAATTTTATATGCCTTATATAAGTTGTCGCCACAACCGCTGATTTCATAGGCGCTATAAGGTTTGTCCTATTTGGCATAAAAAAACACAAGCCATACCACCTACAAAATCAACACTTATGTCTTAACTCTGTTAAACCACATCACAAATTCTTCCATCTGGCTTCGCAAAATAATATTTATCAAATCAGTACCAATGACCACATATCATACACATGTCACACAAAGAATCTAGAACATAGCAAAACAACTACATCACATAACGATCAAGACAACCTTCCATTTTGCCAAAGGCATAAAAACCACACCTTAATACAAGTTACACAGACAGAAATTCCTCGGGTCAACCGCGAAAATAGAGGTTGCTAAGGCACATCAATTTTGCACTCCTATCCATCAATTTCGTGCAGCAAAACAAAACTTATGAAATCAACACCAATGACCACATATTAGACACAGATCATGCAGGCCAATAAAAAAATACATGTAATAGCCAAACAAAATACAGCTTGTAGCACTCATGATTACACAACTAGTCTTGTAACACCCCCAAAATAAGTCGCAGCGAAAATATATCCGGGAGTGTTACTTCATAATACAATAACATAAGATATGAGAGAACGACCTCTAATTGAGTCATTTGAAAGGTAATCTCGTTAATTTAATTGAAATTGAACTTGTTATAACATTTGTCTCAA
>BQNB010102123.1:4824-24317 GCA_026074375.1 Tanacetum coccineum
CAGTATGTAAAGATACATAACTATTATACTATATTATACCATAAATAACTTATGTTATTTATGATTGGGTTGTTATCAGAACGATGTCTTCTCCCAACCACTCTACTTCTAATATTGAGAATGCTTTTTCCTCTATGAATATTCTTAACTATACTTCGGTCTCATCAGATTATTTCCCAACTTCATCGGAAAGCAGTTCTTTTAACTAAACTCGAATATAATCCCATCAGTGATCTTACCTTTCTACAATAATCCTTATTTAAAGGACATACAAGCATTTTATGCTAAGGAATCACCTATTTTACCACCAGATCCCATTACTCCACCATATATTTTAACTCCATCTTCGGTATTACCACCATCACTACTATTTGATCCCCAATATTTCTTTGTTCCTGAAGAACTATTACAACCTAAGAAGCAAATACATTCTTCCTCAACTACGTTATCTAATTCATCTTGGAATCAAATTTGTAATTTGGTATCACCATCTTTCTCAGTTTATACTCCTACCCCACCTTAGATATTTGAAATAGGAAAAAGTTCAAGTAAGATACATCTGAAGCATCATGAGAATCAAATCGAAGATATTTTGAATTACTTAGATGAACTCTCTTTTCACCACATTGAGAAAATGGAAGAAGGACGTATTAATAGAATGATCATACGAAGAAATGGTAACGAACTAAAGACCGAACTTAAGACAATCCGTACTTAGATTATCAAACTTCACAAGAAGCAATTAGGGTAAAGGATAAGATTGCCTTTGCTCATTACAGAATTTCCAATCTTGAACAAATCATTGTGGAGATCCAAGCTCGTCACCAAACAGACCAGGAAGATCTTTAGGGTGTCAACAAACTCTTAAACTATTTATAGCTTTATCCTAGCCACGGGATGTGTGGTATAAATAAAAACGCTTGTCAAATCTTGACTATGTACAGTAAAAAGGCAAGTTATTTATACAAAGGAATCCCGTTTCATACCTTATTTCCAGCTTATCTCTCTTTCATCATCATCTCCATCATTTGCATCATTATCTCCGTCTTCATCATTATGAATCATACCATAACCTCTAAGTGCTTAAAATCCAAAAATAGACATTATTCTTTAAGCATTTTAAACATCACATTTTCTTTTAAAACTTGTGATATCATTCTTACTACATGTCGTCTTATGTTGATAGAATGCCTCTCAAAAGGACGTCAACATTTGAAACACCAACCATAACTTTAGCTGCCATCCAGCAACTCATTACTGATGGTATTACCGCCACTCTGGAAGCACAAGCTACTACCATGGCAAATGCCGACAATCCTAATAGGAACACTGGTCCCAAAGAAATTCCTGTAGCAAAAAGAGGAAACTACAAAGAATTCATAAACTGTCAACCTTTCTACTTCAATGGCAGGAAAGGAGCTGTTGACCTTATCTGTTGGTTTGAACGTACTGAATCGGTATTTTCTCGTAGCAAGTGTGCCGAGGAAGACAGAGTAACATTTGCTACTGGTACTCTAACCAATGATGGAACAAGCCAATATGATCACCTGGACCAAATTAAAAAGGATCTTGACCAATAAGTATTGCCCTCGAACTGAAGTCAAGAAAATGGAAGACGAATTTTACAACTTGATTGTAAAAGGAAATGATCTCAAGACTTACGTTAGAAGATTTTAGGAATTAGTAGTCTTATGTCCAAACATGGTACCAAATTCTGAGAAACTTATGGAAGCTTTCATCAGAGGATTGCCCCGAAGCATTAAAGGAAACGTTACTGCTTCAAAACCTCAGACTCTAGAGGAAGCCACCAACATAGCTCACAGACTAATGGATCAAATAATAAAGCATGATTCTGTGCAAGAAACCAATAATCATAAACGAAAGTTTGAAGATAAAAGAAACACCATCGAAAACAACAACTACCCCAAATATCGCAACAACAATAACCACTCCAACAATCGCAACAACAAAAACTATCAAAATAACCATAACGATCACAACCGTAACAATGATTACCACCACCAGCAGAATAGAAGACAAGAAACTGTTAGGACTTATCCTACCAAAAGATACCATGGAAACCTTCCTTTGTGTACAAGATGCACCCTGCATCACACAAGAGTTTGTACTGTCAAGTGTTGGACTTGTAACGAAGTGGGTCATCTGACCAGAAACTGCAGAAATAAAAGATCAACCGCTGAAAACAACTCTTGAGGATACTCAGGTTCGCCACCAGTTACATATAAAGGATCTTCTGAAACCCACTTCATAAACCCCAAACACCAAGCTACAATCCTTGTCATTTGTTGCTTTTATCTAGAATCCTACCCCAAGACACGTAGCATAAGTATCAACACTCTTAGAGTTTCGGTGATGTAAGATATGTAAATTTATCCATGAAATAATAAAGGGATTATTTCATTTCATCTTGTTATCTGGTGATATCAAAACTCGACGTCATTTGTCAATTCCATTATGTTCAACTCTGAATACTCCCCTCATACCTTTGAAACACTTATTATCATTGAAATACGACGAAAATGGGCATCATTGCAACTAATATCTCATTATTCTTCTCATTACCTTTTATGATTTTGAAAAATCATATCATCTCCTACATATTACCATTTTGATATCATGTTTTTATGCTTAGGTAAGACAATTTATGATCATCTTATTGAAATGAATTAGGACGCTTCTTCATTTGAATAAGGAAATTATAAATCTCTGAACTATGAATTTATAAATTCTCAGTTACAAGGATTTGGACGCTTCTCTTTGTAAGTGATAAATTATAAATAAGTAGGCTTAAGTATATAACATATGTACAAACAAGTTTCTTTCAATCCGTTTGTACAAATAATTCCTTAATCATTATCATTATTACCTTCATCATCTGTTCATTTCCAAATCTGTATCCCACATGATTAGCAACTCTCTTACAAAATTCATAATCATTCCTTGACATCTCTCCGGCATTTCGACTAAATCTCGGGATGAGATTTCTGTAAGGGGTGGAGACTATAACAACCCAGAATTTTCATCAAATGCAAAATCAACCTATTTTATTATGATCACAATTGTACGGGGAAATTTTTCGCTTTATTACATTACTTGCATTACCAATATCTCAATATGCAATGTAACTTGCATAACTAAAGTAGACGAGCTCACGCAACCTACCTATGGCAATCCTATCTTCATATATGTCAAGCAAACATCATAACATATCAAGTCAATATCATAATATCAGTTTTTACAAAGTACATTACTCATATAATGTACCATTTGCAACATTATATCAAAACGGGCTTTAAACCGTTATCGTATACCTCTAAACCCTAATTCCATGAAAGGTTAATATCTAAAGCGAATGTACAAGCTACTAAAGCATATATACAAGTAATATAACATCTCATTTGAATAATACTTTCCTTCCAAAATAAGGTACAAGTCCTTTAAAGCATAATGTACAAGTCATAAATGCATGATGTCCAAATAGCCATTTTACCTCTGTTTTCCCAAGGAATCATGTATAATCCATCAAGTACAAGTTACAAACAAGTCATATACTTCATTTACATTCTATAATCATTCTCATTTCATAAGATTTCATGAAATGAAACCTAGAAACCCTAACCCGAGCAAAATACTAAACCATGACCCGTTTCTTGAGATTTATCCACCATAAACCTAAACCAACACTCAAATAAGTTGTAATAACTTATTTTGCAACCTTGACAATCATATTGAATCATTATTTCATCATTTCATTTCATTTATACGTAAAATAACGTACCTAAATGGATCATTTGACCCGTTTACTCGTTTCTAACCATTTTAATCCCGAACAATCAACCAAGTGCCATTGTAAACTCATAATATGAGTTTACAATCCATAATCTATCATTTTCTTACCAATGTACAAGAATTATAAGCTAGAAAACCCTAATGAAACCCTAATGTGCCCTAAAATGACCCACGACCTTGTTAACTCATTTTCAACCCATTTTAACCCAAACCACTTATCAAACCTTGATTATAATCCTTAATACAAACCTTAAGATCAGTAATCTATCATCTTGGATCAAGTACACATGAATTATAAGCTTGAAAACACGAGAAAACCCTAATCGAACCAAAACAGACCCGCAACCCATTTACCACCAATTTTGACCCATTAAGCACCCAACCATGTGACCAAGCTCCTCTATGACAAGCACCTCACATTCCATAGCAGCTTACAAGCACCTCTTTTCACCCCCTTGGCCTCCAAGCTTGATAAAACCTCCTCTTTTGTCCAATGGCAGCCGCGGCAAGCATGTGTCTTCATCACCATGATCTAGCTTATTTCGAGCTCATACAACTCATCTCTTAGCTTAAAAACATCACCCTCTAGCTTAAACATGTGTCCTATATCAGATTTAACAAGAACCCTTGGTCCCTAAGGTTGTTTGTGTATAAATAGGACCTAACACCCCTCATTTCAAATCATCCCCCATCTCTTCTTTCTATAACCCAATTGAGCAAACATTCTCTGCTCCATATGATCCTAGGATCATCTAAGAACATCATTCAAGCAAATCTTTGAAGATTTGAAGCCCCGGGAACAAGATACAAGGCGTACGAGTGGAAATACTACCCGAAATGACCCATTTCCACCATTTTTGCTCCTTGAAGCTCAAACCCAGGTTCTGGATGTTCTACTTCTGCTTCTACACTCTTATAATGTTCATATGATCCTAAATATACTCTTGTTAAAGTTTCATAACTCAATTCATGCTCATTTTCCATTTTGATCCAAAACCGTACACCCGAAACCCTAATTTTATGTTTTTCTTAAAACTAAATGTTATAATGGCTAAATGTTGTTATAATCTATCCTAACATGCTTAATTAATGTTAAAATAACCACTCTATTAATTATTGAAGGAATTTGAACTTAAAACCCGCGCGTTTACGTTTTGAAACCCTAATTTGACCCGTTTTGCTTCCTAGCTTAACGAATCGTTATTTTAAACTTTCGTTATGTTAAACCTTCATATTTTAGCTTATATTAATAAGCTATAACCTGAAAATGTCTTTTGGAATGTTAAAATAAGCTTGCATGGCAATTTGGACTTGTTTTGCAAAAGTATTCCATGCAAGGGGTATATATCATAACTTTTTGAAAAGAAATTAATAATAGAAGTTGCTGAATAGTCATTTAATCAAATTATAACTATAGGTGGTCTATTAGTCACTTTTCAAAGTAGCAAGTTTACTTGTATAGTCATTTAAAGTTGAAGGACCACAGTCGTAAAAATGCAAACTCCAAGGGCTTATTTGTAATTTTCCAAACCCCAGGGTCTAAAAGTAACATTATGAAAAAAGTATAAAATCCATAACCAAAACATTATATGACATATAATAAATTAACGCTTCTTCGTGCTTAACAATTCCAGATAATAATCAAAACCTTAAAACGCAAGATTAAATCATATCACAAGACTAGGGAAGCTTCAAATTAATGAGTTTACATCTTGGTATTACAGTTTCTGACAAAATTATTAGGGTTTACGATTTTAAATTGCCCTAGCTCCTCAAACGTTTTACTGAATGACTTCTGAAATAGATGATCCCGAACAAAGATAGTATGATACAATAATTACCAAACTCTTCAATCAAACTCATAACTCTTAAAACTAAGTTCTAGAGTACAATCTCCTAAGAATCCAACATAGTATACACAGGTTTGCTGACTGGCTATTATTATCATTTTGCTAAAGCAACTTCCCTGGTTACGATTGTGATAAGGTCGTCCGCTTTTTTTTTGGAATATTTATTGCATCTACCAATCAGGTGAAGTTCATAACCTCGCCTTTACTTATTTTTACATGTTTATAAACCCGCGAGGGGGATACATGCTTGTTACAAACTCCTAACAAACTCATCGTTATCTAATAAACAATGTGATTACTTTTCAAAGACTTATACATGCTAAACCAGATATACAAGTGTTTTTACCAATGTTTATATTCTAATCTTATATACCATTACGACAGAATGTCCTTAATTACTTTATGCTAAAAGCCCTCATTAATCAATGGAAACCATTAATCACCTATAAAGGTGAACGCGAAAAGTGGAAAAATCTATCGGATTGACAAAACCTGTTTGTGTTAGCCGATAGGTAACCAAACACACTATATTTGAATTACATAGGTATATATGACAAGTACTTTACACCAAGGTCCATTATATCTATATAATATCACATTCATTTTGGGTAAATATACACTAGCAGTTTGTGAGCCATGAGCTTAGACCACAAGAACTGATACTATACCAGACAAACCAGACAACCAAACCAAGACAATAACGCAGTAATACACAGTTACTATGATAATTGTATTCGTTACAATTATTACAAATAATGGGTATATAATAACGTAACCTAAGATCAAACAATACCATTTTACATATCATTGTGTTCTTGTACAATTTAAATACATTATGACTTGTATTCAAAACTGTCTATAAACCTATGAATTTCACTCAACCTTTGTGTAACTTTTTTTAGGGCATGTTAATCTAGGTGTAAAATTAGAGCAATATATACGGCATGGAGTGGTCATGGACATTAAGATGGCTAAAACTTGTTATCATTCACATTGTATGTAACAGATTTGTGACCTGCCTTTGTAAAACTCTGGATTTGAAATGAATTATAAACATATCATTGAACAAACGTCTCTTTTGGGTTCTAGTTTTCGTATGATTATGGAATGATGTAAATCCATAAAGTACTACCCCAGATTTAGCTTCCGCTGCTATATTGCTAAAATGGGGGTGGTACAAAATGTATCGAGCGCCATGGTTATAGAGAACAAGGTCAAAACCTAACATAAACAAAACATTTCTATTTCAGCCATCAAAGTGCCTCCGAGCCACTACATTCAGAACAAGTAAGTAAAGAATACACATCTAATTATACTATTACATAAATAATCTTATTTTATTTACTACTGGGTTGTTACAAAGTCATGTCCTTCGTCCCCTCATCAATACATATCGTTCCCATCTGATTCCGATATTAAGAATACTCTTTCCTCCACGAACATTTTGAACTATTTCCCAGCCTCACCAGGAAACACATCTCCTGACTCTTCAGATGATTTTACTAAGTATCTTTTGGACATTCTAGTCTTCTCACCTTTACATAATGATCAAGCATATGATGCCATTCCACCACCCCAAGTTATTATTGCTCTACCAGCTATTGTGCCTCCACGAAGTCTTATATTCCAAAGTTTTCTTTCCTCCCACAGAGATTTCATCACCTAAAGGCTTAAGACTCCTGTAATTCACTAATCCAATGTCTACAACTTCAGTCAGTAGAATCTTCATCACCGATTAGGTCAACTACACCACCACCAGACTATCTCTTTAATAAGTCTATCTTCGCAGAGTTAGATAATTCAGTATAGGATCAAACGCGACCATTAGGAGTAACCAGTATCCCCGAAGAATTAAAGACGTTCATCACAGGAAAAATCATGAAAAATATCAAGAATCGTACATCAAGTAGTCATCTGAACAAGAATCTAAGACTCGAGGGAGCACCACCAATATTAGATTCTATATCGTTACTGACAAAATTTCTAAAATCCCACACATTAGAATGTATGTATAATGACACTGTCAAATATTTGCTATGAGAAAACTTTATAGACAAGTTATTTATACAATGGAGATTTCTTAAAACCTCTGTTATTCTATGATGACATATTGTGTATGTTAGAATATCTATCCTATATCATGAAGAACGATTCTCTATACCAATTCATCGATTTTCTCAAACCTTTTAAATCTAACCTCCTCAGATATACACATTCAATTATTTCCAATATTATCTTGAATTCTAAAACTTTCTGTTTTATCCATCAAATACCAAAGAAATTATTCTCATACTTGTGAAAGGCTATATCATTTTATGGATTCTCATTATGTGTTGTCTTGTATATGTTGATAGATGCCTCCCAAGAGAACATCAACATCTGCAGCACTAGCCATGACTCAGGATGCCATCCGCAACTAGTTGCTAGTACAGTGTTGACTAATGCTATAAAGCACAAGCATGCTAACGATTAGTCAAATACTGACAATACTAACTAAACACCGGGACACACGAAACTCCAGTAGCAAGAAAAGGAAATCCACGAATCACAAAGAAAGATTGAAGATAAAGAGGAAACACCCACCACCAACACAACCTAAACCCCAAACTACAACAACAATAACACTCCAACAATCAACATAAACAAAAATAACCACAACCCATTATAACCACAACAAAAACAACCATAACAATGATTACCACCAAACAGCAGCACATAGAAGACAAGAAAACTATTAGGACTTAATTAATCCTACCAAGAAATACCATGGAAAACCTCTCCTTATGTGTACAAGATGCACCCTGCATCACACAGGAGTTTTCACTGTCAGGTGCCAGACTTGCAACAAGGTGGGTCATCAGACCAGGAACTGCAGAAGCAAAGGACCAGCCATGGGAAGCAACCTGCTATCATAACTGTAAACATTACTCATGGCCAGAGGAGAGAAAGTGGCATACAAAAGTCAGTGGCGACATCAAAAATATACACGGAACATACTCACGTTTCTAAGAAAAGCTATTTGACGATCCTATCATTCCAAAGAAAGAAAATTGGCTTGATGACAAAACTTTACTATAGGAAGAATCAGTGAGATTTATGGATCGAGAAGTCAAGAAAACTAAAGGACGAATATGCATCCCTATAGTCAAAGTAAGAATGGAACTCTAATTTACATGTAAGTGAAGAATCAAATACGTTGCTAAATATCCACATTCATTTTCCAACTCACTCAATCTCTCAATGAAAAAAACTCGAGACATTGAAACATAGTATCAACTCTTTTTCATATGTTAAAATTTCCATATTTAAAGTTATCCATGAAAAAGAAAGTAAATAATCCGTTACATCCTTATTATCCGGTGATATCAAAACTCGACATTGTTGTCAAATTCTATCATGTTCAAAACGCTGTAATACTCTCCCATACTTTGCAACACAAAATTTCATCCTCGATTATAATGAACGTCAGTATAATTAACATCTTCTCAATTATTATCTAACCATATCATGATCATATCATTTATCTACACATTACCATATCATGAATTCATGCTTAGGAAGATTGATTTAATGATCATCTTATTGAAATGAATTAGAACACATTCATTTGAATAAGGAAATTATAAATCTCTGAACTATGAATTTATAAATTCTCAGTTACAAGGAGTTGGACGCTTCTTTTTGTAAGTGACAAATTATAAATAAATAGGCTTAAGTATATAACATATGTACAAACAAGTTTCTTTCAATCCGTTTGTACAAATAATTCCTTTTCTTCACTTAATCATTATCATTGTTACCTTCATCATTTATTCATTTCAAAAATCTATATCTCACATGATTAGTAACTCTCTTACAAATTCATAATCATTCCTTAACATCACTTATTCCATGATCTTCGTATACTAAAATTCTCTGTTATATTCTGCAAACTGTAATAAAAAGAAACACACAAGAATACTATGCAATGTCAAATAATTACAATACCACTATGTAATGAAAAATATTTGACAAAGACATGGGAAAGCATTCATATTTGATTTGACTTTAAGTGTTAAAGAATAACGATTTCTTACATATGGGTGGCACAACGTATTCCATCCACCCGAGGTTCATCAGGATACTTGAGAAATTCTATTTCTGAACACAAGAGTGTGACTTTGGAAATAAGTAGATGTGTAAAAGGAGGTAATTATAATTATGGTGTACAACATAATTATAAATGCATCACAACCATGTGAACTTTGACATTGATTAACTAAAATTCATACCCAGTACCTAATTCTCTATAACATACCACTATAACATTCAATTAAAACTCAGGACGAGAATTTCTTTTAAGGGGTGGAGACTATAAGCAACCCAAGGATTTACATCAAAATATCAAAACCTATATACTATGATCAACAATTGCACGGGAAATTTTTCGCATTATACATACTTATATATCTTAGTATTCATAACTAAAGTAACAAGCTCAACGCAACCTATCTAGTGTAATCCTATCTTCATAATATGTCAACGCAAACATCATAACATAGTCAAGTCAAATATCTCTCTCCTATCTTAAAAATCATTACAATAGTACATTATCCTATAATGTACCATTCGCAAGCGATATAACTAACAGGGTGCTATAAAACCGTATCATATACCACTAAACCCTAATTCCATGTAAATAATAATATCAAAAGTGAAAGTACATGCTTAACTACAGCAATATTACAAATATCATAACATCTCATATGAATATACATTCTATCCAAAGAAAGGTACAAGTCCTTAAAACTCAATATACAAGTCATTAAGCATGATCTCTAAAATAGTCGTTTTACCTCCAATTTCTTCATCACCACTTATGTACAAGCACAAAACTCATTCTAAAATCGTAAACCTAATTCAATCCTAATCAAAGCCTTCGAACGCACGATATTTACACTCATTCAAAACCCTAAACCCTAAAACCAAGCTAGATTCTAAACCATGACACGTTTCTGCATTTTTTCCTTTGTAACCTAAACCAACTCTCATAATAAGTTTAAATAACATAATTTATAACATTATCAATCATTTCAACATCATTCCTCATCATATTCATCATTCTAACATCATTACACAAGAAATAAATCTAGGAAACCTAATGTACCCTAATTGTATTTTGACCCGTTAACTCATTTTCAGACCATCTCATTCTCAAGTAAGCAACCAAGAGTCATTGTAAACCCATAAAATGAGTTTAAAAACCTTTATTCATCATTAAACATCCTTGCTTCAACAATGTATGAGAATTACAAAGCTAGAAAACCCTAAAAGCCTTATATGAACCCTAATTCCAAGCTACGGCTTATTCTTTCAAATTCAACCCATTTTAACTATAACCAACGATCCAACTTCATTGATAATACTTTATTTAAGCCCTAGGATTTGTATTCCATCATTCCTAATCAATAGTATGCAAAATATAAACCAAGAAAGTCAAGAAAACCCTAACATGCCCTAATCAAGACCCCGTGACCTCATTTCATAATTCCTGAATCCCGTTTTAACCCAAACCAATTGCAATCATGATTAAACCTTCCTGTAATCAGACCTTGCTACTATATTAACAATCCATAATCAAGTACACAAGAATAAAAGCTTGAAAACTCGTGAAACCCTTAGCAAAACCCCAAAATAGCCCGAACCCCTTCACCATCAATTTTGACCCATTTCAAACCATTCCAAGTGCAAATAACTTATGTGAACCTCTTCTAGAAACCCTTAAGCAGCTTACCGACCTCCTTATACCTTTCCTTGGTCAAAAATCAAGCCACATGAGTCTCTTTTAAACCACAACAGTCCCCCACCCCGCAGGGCTTCCATCTAGGTATCTACACCATCATACAACTTCATCGCCTCACAACACATTTTATAGCATCAATACCATCTTACACGTAGGCCTCCTATGTGTCACAATAGATCTTATGAGTTACTAACCTCCTTTGGTCCTCAAACAAGTATAAATAGGGACCTTATGTCTTCATTCCAATTTGCACCCAACTCTCTTATCTATAACCCAAGTGAGCAACCTTTCTCTGCTCCTTATGATCCTAGGATCATCTAAGAAGATCAAGCAAGCAAAGCTTTGAATAATTGAAGCCCTGGAGTAAAGATACAAGGCGTACGAGTGGAAAACTACTGAAAATGCCCATTTCACCATATTGCTCCTTGGAAGCTCAACCCGGTTCAGATATAAATAAATACTGCTCCTACAATTTTAATAATTTTCATAAGATCCTAAATATACTCTTGTTAAAGTTACATAACTCAATTTCATGCTCATTTCCATTTTGATCCAAAACCGTACACCCGAAACCCTAATTACTCGCGTTTATCTGAAAACTAAAATGTTAAAAGGTTAAGTATGTTAAAATCAAACCTAGCATGCTTCAATAATGTTAAAATAACTCGTTTATTGATTAATGACGGAATTTTGAACATAACCAGCGCGTATTTACGTTTGAAAACCCGAATTTGACCCCTTCTTAAACTTCCTAGCTTAACAATCCATTATTTAAACTTGTGTTGCATTAAAAGACCTTCATATTTTAGTTTATATAAAACTTTATAAATGACTATTGAAATGTTAAAACTAAGCTGCATGGCAACTTTTGACATGTTTTGTAATTATAATCCAATCAAGGGTATAGTATCGTAAGTTTCAGAAATTAATAACTATAAGGGCTGATTATCATTTTATCAAAAGTTATAACAATAGGGGTCTATTATGTCCTTTTCAAGTGAAAGGTTTACTTGGTATATCTTTTAATTTGAAGACCAAAGCGTAAAAGATGCAAACTCCAAGGGCTATTTGCATTTTCCAAACCCCAGGTCAAAAATGTAACATTTTGAAAAGTATACATCCTATCCAAAACATTATATTACATAACTTTAAAATAACGCTTCCACCGTCTTAACATTTCTAGATATTGATCAAAACGCTTAAAACCGATTATTATCATATTTCACAAGACTAGGGAGCTTCATATTAAGGAGTATCATCTTGTATTAAGCGTTCTGACTGAGTTAGTTGGGTTTAACGATTTAAAGTGCCCTACGCTCCTCAAACGTATTACTGAATGACTTCCTGAATTATATGATGGCCCGAATAGTGAAACAATAATTCCAAACTCTTCAATCAAACTCATAACTCTTAAAACAAAGTTTCTAAAGTACAATCATCCTAAGACTCAACATAATTTACTCAGGTTGCGTGATGAGTTTGTTTATTATCATTTTGTGCTATATCAACTTTCCCGTGGATAAGATGTGATAAGGTCGTCCGCTATCATTTGAGTAATATTTATAATTGCTTACCTGATCAGTGAAGTTTATAACCTCGCCTTTACATATTTTACATTTTTAAACCCGCGAGGGGGATACCTGCATGTTTTACAACCTCTCTTACATACTACATTTCTTTAACAGGGGTGATTACTTTTCAAAGGCATATACATGCTTAAATCGGAATACACGTGGTTTTAAACAATGTTTAAAGCTAATCTGATATACCCATAACGACTAATGTCTAAGTTACTTTTATTGCTAAAAGTCCCTCATTATCATGGACCATTAATCACATAACGGGTTGAACGCGAAATGTGTGATCGATCATCGTGATTTGACGAATCTGTATGTGTTAGCCGGATAGTAACCAAACACACAATATAGAATGTTCATAGGTAATAGATGGCAAGTACTTACACCGAGGGCCATTATAACTATATATATCACAATCATTTTGGTATATAAATAGCACTAGTTCAGTTTGTGTGCCATTAGCTTAGACCAGACTAAACAATACCAGACAAGACAAAGACAGACCAAACAAGACAATAACTCAATAAATAACACGGTAACTAAGATAATATGGCGATTCGTAGCAAATATTACAATAACGGGTAATATAATAACGTACGCCAAGAACATAACAATAACATTATCATAATTAAAAAGTTTGTATAATTATTACATTATGACATGTATTCAAACTGTTTATCAAACCAATGAATTCACTCAAAACCTTTGTGTTGTGACTATTTTATCATGTTTATCTCAAATTATTGAGAAATAAAACGTCCACGAGAGTGTGCGAGACATGAAGATGTCTAAAACTTTTATCATATACATGTATGAACTAGAATTTTGTGGACCAGCTGCCCGTTTAATAAACCTCTGATTTGAAATGAATGAATAAAATATCTATTGAATAAAACGTCCTCTTTTGGCGTCGTTTTTCTACGATTATGATTGTAGTAATCCATGAATTAATACCCCAGATTAAGCTTCCGCTACTAATAGTTTGTAAAAATTGGGGTGTTATATAATAAAGAAATTTAGAAGTCTTTACCAAACAGTGTACGTTTGGACTAAGCCATGTCCTTCATGCTATAAGCTGATGTGAACTGATAACCATGATTAGTTGTGTTGAGGGTTAGCCCACATCCTAAAAAAAAAAACCAAAACCCTTGTCACTTCCAAATATTCCACAATTTCCAAAAACAATGCCCACGTGCTACGAAAACTTAATCACCATCTAATCCCCACTTGCTTCTCAATCATCTTCAAAAGTTTATAGCAAACTTCGTTCAATTTCCATCTTGAAGCCTTCATTTCACACATCAGCCTGGCCAGCTTCTTTGACAATGTATACTTTCTATCCACTCCATATATAAAGTCGCATGCTCCAAAGTTAAACAATGTACTTCACACTTAAATCATAATATTCTTCAACGTAACCATCTTTTGTTGAAGTGTTAAGCTCCAATAGCATCTTCAATGGAGAGTGGATCAAACATAGTCATGAGATAAACTCCAAAGTACTCTTTTCATATAGCATCTTTAGGCTTATTTATTCCATACTTCTGCATTACCAACCTGTACAACTCTATAAGATCCTCTCTTTGAGAAGTCTTGATCATAAGCACCAAGCTCATGTAGAATGTATCAGCTCTATTACTCTTATAATCTTTAAACCACTTCTTTGACCTTGCTGAAATATCTTCTAATTTGCCACACTATCAGATTTTGTAGTTAAAGGAGTAGGATTCATAGCTTCTATTTATTCCCTCTTTAATCAGTTTCCGAATCTTCTTGTGCAGCTTTGTCTACATTTAAAATACTCTTTTCTAGCCTTTGCTTCTTCCTTTTCTTTTTCTTTTAACTTCTCTACTCCTTTACTTCAACAACTTTTTCTCCAATAATCTGAACATCTTTATCATCACTCCTTATGTTTCTTGATGTCTTTGTCTTGAAGCCCACTCCATATCTTTCAATTTTGCCTTTGAAGCTTCAAGATTAATAGGACGAAAATTAATTCATCGTGCTAAACTAACTTATCAAACTCTTTTTAAATCTCTTCAAACATTCAAACTTCTTTAATTAGAGAAAGCTTCCAAGTTCCTTGTGATTCTAAGAATAGTTTGACCTATAGATCCTTAACCTGTGACTGAGTTCATAGGTTTTGTTTCTCATTAGCCTTAGTTCTTTACCTCTGCAAAGTGATTCTTTCTTTTAATTCACCATATCTACCAATTCTTTTTGCAATCTTGTTCAGGGGAAATCTTGTCCCAACACATCTTTTGACAACTCTGCGTTTGCTTCTAGCTTGGATCTAATAGTATCACCAGGTCATACTTCAGTATAAAACTGAGCCTCAAATTGAACTTGAGCTTTTCTTTTCTTTTGTTGTTCTGATAAAGCCTTCCTCTCAGCCCATTCTTTTAGCTATCATTTTATCTAAATGGAATCCTGCCTTTACAACCTTCATCATCCAGTTGGAGCTTGCACTATAGTCTCTTCCAAACGACATCTGCTCTTGTCTCATTTGTGTTCTTTATTTTGTGAGTAGACCTGGATATTCTCTTCAAACCAATTGAGCTTTCCTTTCCCTTGACCCCTAGTTACTAGCAGTACGATGAATCAACTTTAGTACTACAGTACTACTTCTTCAATACCTAGTAATAATTTCTTCTCTGCCACACGGAAAACGCTGGCCAGTATTAATCTCTTCTTCAGCATCCAATCTAGTATCAATCTTTTTAGCCATAGACCTTGCTCTCCTCCTGTATCTCTTGCCCTTATCAGTTGATTTTTCTTTGCTAACACCATGAGAAGCAACCTTTGACAATGTTTTAGCTGCCTCCAAGATTGTAGGACTGATTTCTTCTTCATGAGCCTCCCCTGAAGCTTTTGTAGGAGTGACAAAATCTGTTGACTTCTCTTTCATGGATTCCCTAACCAAAGAAACTAGAGGATCATCATCAATATCCTAAATTTTCCTCCCCTGATCCTTTGATTCTTCACCCTTTGATTCAGATATGAGTACTTTCTTGGATTTCCTCTTCAAAGCTTTTTCCAGAGTTTTTACCTTCTTTACCAATTTGGGCACAACTTTCCCTAGTGTCTGTTTGGTGCCCTTCAATTCTTTCTCCAAACTATTAATCCTGGTTACCAACTTAGGTACAAGTACCATCAATTCCTTGAGTTGCACACTGTCCTCAACACTTCCTGATGTATTACCTTCAGGGAGAGGTGCTTCATAGGACCTAGGTGGTAAAAAGATGGTGATTGATGTGGTGAATGAGGTGGTGAATAAGGTGGTGATTGAAGTGGTGGTGATGGATGAGATGGTAAAGGAATAGGTGAAGGAATAGGTGGTTGGGATGTGGATGATATTAGATCAACAGGTGTGTGATGGGTTCCCCAATGGTTGGCTGGAGCCTTCACTTTAACCATAACTCCCTCCATCATAGCAGGCATCAAAAGGGCTACAATATCCCCTGCATAACCCCTTATCAAATGTTTGCAAAAAGCTTTTGGTCAAGAGTTAGGGGCATATTACCTTCCTTTATTTTCAGTGTAATATTCCAAAATAATTTGTAAAAACCTTGGATACATTAAAATTTTTGAATTACTCTCTAAGTTATGAACCATCCCATCAAAAATCATTTTTGAAAAATTATGAACCCTATTGCTAGACAGACAGATTAATGCAGTAGCAATAGTACTACCAAATTGATCCCATCCACCAGACTTAGGGCTTAAGCAGTGTAAAATATGATGATTAAAAATCCATTGGGGTGTAAAATTCTATTCAAAAAAGTAAATTTACACCTCAGTTAACATACCCCAAGGTAAACCACCATATATTTTAGCATCAGATAAATTATGTAACCTGTTCAACTGCCAATTAAAGTTTATTTTCTGACAAGAATCTCATTAATAATATACCCATTAAGTCTAAAGATGCAACAATTGTTGAGTCCATTATCATGTGTTCTTAACAGTGGCAGTTTGCCAGAACAGTTTGACTAGGAGTCATAGAAAGTAAGAATAATGAGTTAAAGAACACATCAAAACCCTTTCTGATGATTCATCTAACTTGTCCTTAAGAGCCTTATGTTGCTTACCCTTCTTGGCAGGTAACACAAGTGTGGTCAATTTATAAAAAACTTTTGAAGGTAAACCTCTAACTAGTGTGACCATTAACAAGTTTAATTTATATTTTTGGGAAATTTAGCATGACCTAATCTCCGTAGCCATAATTTAGACACATCAGCTGTTGCATTATGCATATAAACAAGTATATACCTCTAATAAGGAAACAATGTTCTTGTAATCCAAGCTATACACACCATCTTTACTAGAGCACAAGAACAACTTGACTTTCATCCAGAAGCTTAAAGCTATGGAGACAAGATAAGGGGGCATTCAGTACTCAGTAAAAAGGACACTTTTTTCTTGTCACACATTATGAGAATAGATAAAAGATTAAACTTATGTTCATCCTACAAAGTAAACATCATCAAAGACAAATTATCATTTTTTGATTTAACCTTTACCTCGTTATGTGTTACCTCTTTGGGAATCACTTTCCAAAAGCTACAAAAGCCCCCATTAAAATATTCAAAGTCTGAAAGATAAGCTTTGTAGCCAGTCAAACCTTATGAGCAAACCACTATCCACTACTGAAATGATCTTTGTAACAAGATCTCTGATTGGCCTAATACACAAGGTAAGAGAATTAGTATTTCTTAGGGATCCAAGTCAATACTGACTTGGAAACCCCTTTTGGGTCTACATACTCAAACTTCTTGAGCATGTAAGAGCCATTATATTTGTACACATGATCCTGGTAATTCATCTTTGGCCTCCATACCCATTTATCCTTCTTAAGGACATTTTCCACCTTACCCTTACTAACTACTGCCCTTGTCCCAACAGTAGTCATGTTTTTAATCCCAAAAGTTTTCACATCTGGTTTTAAGCCTTTGGGTCTATAAACTGGTTGGGTGAAGTAAGACCTCTTGATTGGTGAGTTTGAGGCTTTTGGTCTTACAATGTCCAATCTTGGGTGATTTGGTCTAATAACACTATTAGTTTGTGCTATTTTTGAGGCCAATGGCCTAGCAGTACTAACATTTGATCTATCAGTATTAACTAAACCTGCTCTGGTTAGTACTGCTGATGGGTTAAAGGTCCTTTTTGGATGAGGATATGTCAAATTTTTTGAAAAGTTTTGGTGATTTACCCTTTTGCCATAATCCCATACTGGTTTGACTACCCTCTTCCCAGTATTGACCACATTCTTAACCCTAGGTTCAGGACTCTTTTGGTCATAGAAATCACAGTCTTTTATCAAGTGGCCAGTGCTTTTGCAAACAAAACAAGCTTTTATTTTATGTACTTTCTTAAAACCAATCCCTTGTTTTTGTGAAGTTTGACCACTTTTATCAGCTTGACTCCTAACAGCTTGAGTCACATTAACAGAACTAACAGTTTTGTCAGCACACACATCATCCTCATCATCTGAGGTCCAATCCTCAATGATGACTTCATCCCTATTAACCTTTGACTTAGACACAACTGTTTCATTGACAGACTTAGGTTTTAGTATAGTTGCTTCATTTGTGGTACCTACAGTCTTGTTAGTTTCAGTTGTCTTAGACTCTATGATTTTATTTCTAAAAGCATACTCATCTAGTCCTGCAAATGATATATCAGCTCTTGGAGTTAATGGGTTCCCTGTAATTAGAGGGGGAACAACATGATACTCATTTGATTTAGTGAACCTATTATTTGCTAGTGTGCTCTCATCATCACTAGACCTTACCTCAAAAATAGTCAAACTGTTCTCACTAACAGTTTCAGATTTATTACTCAAATCATCCATTTGTGTGCCAAACCCTAATCCATTTTTATCATGAGCACTCATCTGACTATTAAGTATCTTAGTGAGATTCTTTGATGACCCTTCCCATTTTTCAATCTTGAGTTTCAATTCATCTCTTTCCTTAACAACTTTTTCTAATTCCAGATTTAAGTTGTTAATTTTTATTTCTCTACACTTAAGATCATAATTTTGAAACTCATATCTCTCACCCCAAGCTAATTCATTCTTTTCATGTCCAAGAATTCTAGCTTCTAGTGACTCTAAGGCTATCTCATAACCCCTATTTTCTAGTTTTGCTTTGTTATATTTTTCTCTTTCAGTATCATAGTTCTTTTAAAGAGTTTTAGAAGATTCAAGACATTGTTTAGAACAATTTTGTACCTTATTTTCAGATGAACTTGATGAGCTTGAAGAGGAGATAGCCATTTACAAGTTTGATTGTAGATCTGCTTCAAATAATGGAGTTCTTCTTTTTTAGAGTTTCCACACAAGCTCTGATACCACTTGTAGGATCCCTTTGCTTAATGGTTCTTAACCTTTAGCTTGTAAAGGGTTTGTTGCCTTAGATAAATCTAAAGTAACAACGATGAAACAATGATTAACCACTATTGATTACGCGG
>BQNB010102124.1:9809-24317 GCA_026074375.1 Tanacetum coccineum
AGGGCCTTATAAGTTGGCTTTAAGAACCTTTCTATATGTTTTAATCCTACTGATTATGGATGGTGTAGTATCATAATCAGTTTGCTGTGTAAACATATAGTTAAATGCACACTTAATGCCATAAGGTAGGTTTCCTGCAAATGGCTAGAGGCCAGCTTAGTGATGCCCTGATTGTTGGTCCAATTTGGTTGGAAACATGAAGAGAAATGTAATTAAGTGGGATTGTTTCCCTGAGCAACTCCTATCTATAAGTGATGCCAACAATGGTTTGTTGCTTATTGATTTTGGACCTCAAGAGTT
Organism: Tanacetum coccineum; assembly: GCA_026074375.1. Classification (NCBI taxonomy): domain Eukaryota; kingdom Viridiplantae; phylum Streptophyta; class Magnoliopsida; order Asterales; family Asteraceae; genus Tanacetum; species Tanacetum coccineum. Next base: position 10,110 of record BQNB010102124.1, read on the forward strand.
TTACCATTTTTCTTGTGATGCCATCTACAAGAGCCTCTAAGGCTAAAGTTTGGGATTCTTTGGTCTTAGGTAGGGTGTTTGTAGGTGTAAATGTAGCAAGGAAGGGGGGGTTTCTCCATGGATGCCTAGTCTTCTCTTTAGTCACTCTAGCTATTGAGCTTTAGACTGGATGAAAGGATAGTGCTTTTGATGTTTTGGCTTTGTTCTATTCTTTGCCAGAGATTGTATGGATAGTTTAGTCCGATATAGCATAGTTATTGGTTATAGTTTTGTTTGTATCAAGGTTTGGGTAATGTCCAATTCCTTTCTTAATTTTGTATATATCTCTGGTATGGTAATAAAGTTCACCTTTTACCAAAAAAAAATCTCTTGCGGATAATTTTACAACATAAACTTATGAATCATTTGAAAAAGACAGTGCTAAATATATCAAAGTATCACATTAACTTATGGGTTGGCTTATATCTCGACTATGTTTGAAAAATATATATTCATTAATTCATGAATAAAAACACAAAATGTATATTAAAAAAAACTAAATATGTAAAATATATATGCATGTATTCATAACTAAATCTTTACTCATAAACTTCATTTTTATATATTATTTTGTGCATGCTTCAATCATGGTATAAATATTTTGTTATTAGTGGTATGTATTCACATTTAAGGCATATCTTTTACCTTCTTCTACATATTTTAATTTATGTTTGTGCATGGCAGTATGAAAGGGCAGTCGGTAAGGCGTTGATTGATCGTATCCCTGATACAACAAACTATATGTAGTTGTATCAAGGGTAAAAAGCAAGAAGGGTCTAAAAGTGTTATGTTACGACAAAGATGAAAACTATTGCAATAATACAACAAACGTTGTTTATAAAGAAGTCATTCATCGACTATAAGTTTTCCTTAGTTCGTTACCTATTTTTCTTTCAAACAATACAATCAAGGTTTATTAGATTGATTTCGTATCATTTTCAAATGGCATACTACGTTTACCTTTTTTCTCTTAATATTATGTCATTTACGTTATTTGATATTTAATCAATTTTGTACTACATTTTTGATCTTTCATAATAAGTCTTTAAAGCTAGTCGCCTATCGGACAGGCATTGAGGCTAGTATTCTTTTTAGATAATAACAAGAAAAAGAAAAAAAAGCAACAACAATAAAAGGGACTACATATATAATTAAATACTTTCTTCATTCTAAAATTATTGTCCACATACAAGAAATACACTGTTTAAAAAAATACATTAAAAACTGTTGTGGTTTCTACGAAAAAAAACAGTTTTACCATTTGATAATTAATTAGTGGTTTTTTTATGTTTGTAAATACCAGTTAAACTAAGGGTAATATGGTAAAATTAGACAAATTCAATTATTATTTTTAGAAGCGAACAATTATTCTGGAACAAAAAAAAAGATGGACAATAATTTGGGACGAAAGTAGTATAATAATTACTTTGAATATATTAACAGTTGGTATCAACTTAAAAGTTGTTAAGGGATTGAGTCAAAGAAACCCATCTATATCATGTGGTACTTCTAACACATAGTGTAACAACACGTTCATTGCAAACACAATACATAAAGAGTGACAAACTACACAATGTTCGACATATATATCGAGAGCACCGACTTCAAAATCTCAACATGTCACATAGAATAAACATTCATCTGCATCACACAACTACATATGGGTTTGACCAGATTTTTTAAATGCACATACAAACACCAAACAAACAAAATAGTAGCAAAGGGAAAGTAGAACATAAGTAACGGATGGATGCTAACATCAAAAACTGGCTGCAAATTCTCCTTAGGAGTCCTTTTAAGAACATCATGTTGTTGCTTAGCTCCGTGAAAGCGCATTACATCCACTGAAGTCTTTCCAATTCGCAGCAAATTCTCCTTAGGAGTCCTTTTAAAAACGAGGTTAAGAACATCGAAGTTTTTGTAGGATATCTGAATTAGGATATGTTTGGAGTCTTTCCAATTCGCTTTTCCAAACATCCACTGATTTCTCATACAATAAACGACCAATAACTATGAGAGCCAAAGGGTGACCTTTCAAATATTTCACAATCTGGGAAGCAACATCTTCAAAATCTTTTGTTGGATACCTTTTCCCAAATGCATATAAACTAAAGAGCTCAAGAGCTTCATAATCATCTAAAGACTCCATTTCATAAATACGATCCACTTTATGAGACCTTAGCAATTGTTTGTCTTTACTAGTCAAAATTATCAAACTTCCTGGGCAAAACCAATCAGGTGAACTTGCTAGTGCCTTTAACTGCTCTTGATCATCCACATCATCCAAAACAAGCAGGATCTTTGATGACATCATCTTCTTTATTACGCTAATTCCTTCACCAACATTTGATATCTTCATATCTTCAGTTTTCATGATCTTTCCAATCATTTGCATTTGAACTTGAGTTAGGCCTTGACGTTTTGAGACTCCTTGGACATCTTCACAAAAGCAACTTCCTTCAAAGTGGACATACATCAAGTTATAAATAGCCTTGACAAGGGTTGTCTTTCCTATTCCACTTATACCACATATTCCAATCATGTTAACCTTATCTGGCTGAACGAAGTGTAGCATGTTCAACTTTTTTAAATGGGAATCGATGCCAACAAGGTTTTCACCAACATGAAAGGGTCCATCGCATAATATTTTGAGTACGTATTTGGAGATGCAATCGATGAACTTGTACTCAGACCTATTAACCACAAATAAAAAGACACAATAAGTAAGAGAAACTAAATAGTGTTAAGCTTTAGTAGAGCCTCAAGACTAATTACACAAAGACAAGAATTTACCCATCTGTCATGTCCTGGAGATCCCATCCAGATAAGTTAGCCGCCATGAATAAAGCTTTCTTCCGGTTGTCGACCTCTGGTCTATTTGAACGTTGATGTTTGTCAATAGCTTCATCATAGCTATCAGTTTGGTGCCTCACCACATCTCATAAAAGATAATCCCAACCTCATGTTTGGGATTTTGAGTTTGCTTGCACTTTAGTATTTTGACTAGTTCCCTCAGACACCATGATGAAGAAGCGTAATTCTTGGAGAATACAACTATCAAAAACCTGGATTCTTCAATGGCTGTGTAGAGATGAGGAGATATCGCTTCTCCTTTAGGCAACTGTCTATCATCTGTAAAAGCACGAATCCCTTTTCGCTTGAAGTCGTTGAACAGATGATCCATGAAACTTTTCCGGATATCATCGCCTCTGAAACTTACAAAAACATCATATTTCCACCGATCCACCGATGATACATTGGAACGTACATTGAGCCATGTGTCCATCACAGTGAACTACTAAATCTTGTCGAAATATTTGGAATTCCCAAAAAAGGTTTAATTTACGGAAATAGAAAGAAATAAATAATTACAATTTGGAATTAGCCCATAGGGATCGATTATTATTTTAATGGTTATAAAAATGAGACTAAATATAATAACAAATTAAGCATAAGAAATGAATAAAAAGACGGTACAGGTTTGCAAGGATGAAAAGTCCTTTGGAGAAGTGAAGTCTTGTATGTTAAGAAATTAAATGGAGGTACACCTTTATTAATTGCCGGGTCAAAAACATTTAATGAGACCCGGTTTTTGGGTGGGTCGGGTCCCCCGGTAAATGTATTGTTTAGAAATATGCGATATATTGGATTAAGCAAATGACAAAGTTAAAAAAATTCAAGATGTATAGGCAAATATATCTTTGTTCTTCTCGTTATTTTGTGAAAAACAGAAATTGATTGTTATCGATCAGTAACAAACATATGTCTTTCAATCTTACTAATAATGTTGATACTTATACTCTTACTAGTAACGTTTTTTTGCCATGCTAAGCACGGCCCACGGTCGGTTCACGTTTAGTCTTTAATACTATTATTATATATCGTGTTTGGAAATATGAGGAAAAACAGTCGCACATTAAAAAAGATCTCATTTATTCATTGATACACTTTTCATAAGTGTATTGTTTTTTTTACTTGTTTTATAACATGTATTTCTTAGGCCTCTTAAATGAGCAGGTATCATCATAGTCATGCATTTTAAATTATTACTTGCATCAATCATAAAAAAATGAAATAATATACTTTAAACATACAACTTGTATCTTTAACATACAAAACAAACGAATATGGTTCGCTACTCTGTTACCCATGCCAGGTTTTCACAAGATGTAATTTCATATATTTTTAAGAGTTAACTGCATAAATCGTCCCTGTGGTTTGGCGGGTTTAACAGAAATCGTCTCTGGCAAACTATTTTAACGGATCATCTCTTGTGGTTTTGACTCGTATTGGGTTTAGTCCCTTGACGAATATTTATGTTAATTTGACTGTGTAAAAGAATGAAATGACCAAACTACCATCATATTATTATAATAATTATTATTATTATAATTATTTATTTCCTTTTCTTTTAAATAACTTATCATCATAATATAATCCAAACACTTTTTATAAACACTTTCTTCCTTTGATATGTACTAAATTGCAAAAATCGTTCTGCCAGGTTATCAAAAAAATATCTAACACTTTTTTAAAAACACAAAAATCTTCTTTCTCAACTTAATCAAGTCTCAACCATAATCTTCTTTCTCAATTTTAACTTCTCAACCCAGTCAAATCTCACTTCAAAATCTAACACAAAAACGTAAAAACCAATAAAAATCCCCACAACAAAAAACAACAATAAAAAACCACTAACCATTTAAAACACCCAATCACAATCCTATATCTCATTTACCAGATATGAGGGGCGGCTTGTTTAAATAAACCCATACCACATTTATCAAACCAAACGATTGTATGTATAATCTTATGTATGTTTTGAATTTATGATAAAGAACTCTAAAAAATTAAAGGATTCATAGAGACAGAGGGTTGTAGGGGGCGACTTGCTATGGTGGAGACGACGTGTGTGGCTGGAGGTGATGCCGAGATAGTGATGGTTGGCGGCGGGGAAGGTTTTTAGACCTGGATCCGGATGGCAGTGGGGTGGTTGAATGGTGATGGTTTGTAGTGGTTGATGAAGAATGATGTGGTTGTTGATGGTTGGGAGTGCGTTTGTGTGTATTGGTGAAATTTGTATAATGGAGAAGAAGGGTAAAAAAATCAGGCTTAACTTATTTATAAAGAATACGGGTTTTTTGGACATGCGAAAAGACACAATTATCCTTCCATGTGCATGCCACATGACCAACTTAACGGTCAAACTAACAGAAATATTCGTCAAGGGACCAAACACGATACGGGTCAAAACCACAGAGAAATGATCCGTTAAAATAGTTTGCCAGGGACGAGATTTCTGTTAAACCCGATAAACCATAAGGACGATTTATGCAATTAACTCTATTTTTAAAAACCTTTGATCATTTTCAATAAAAAGGTAAATGGCAGATAACAAGATAGCAAAAGACAACCACCATATCAATTTCCTCAACCACTTTCATTATTCAACAAAAATGGTCGACCATCTTGCATTTACACCGAAACACCATCATCTCATTATTGAAAATTTACAATTTTTAATTTTTTTTTTAAAATTATGTACTACTACATTACAAGTTTTATAGATCACGAATAGTAAATATATGTGCATAATTATTTCTTTTCAAGTTTATTAATTTCCTTTTAAATGCTTATATAACGAGTAAATTACGATTCAAATGATGCCGCGAATTCAAATTTTTACACTTTTCGTTAGATAGCTTCGAGAGACAAGCTAGTGGCTCAGAGCATCCACAATGCTAGTTTTTTCAAAAGCTTTTAGCATTTAATGTATTTAATGCAAATCTCATTTAATGACTACAACTTCTATGAAAGACTTGTAGTTTATCAAGCTTTTCTGAAAAGCTTTTCAAAAAGTTTATCATGCAATGCAAAAAAACATATGAGACTAATCAGAAGAGCTACAATCAACCAAGTCCCCACCTCTATAACATCTTATAAACCACTTGTGATCTAAATTTGAAAAAAAAAACCTTTCTATCATACATGATCCATGTCAGCCATGTTTCGCCCCGTTATTTCGAAACAAAGTATTCTCTACAACAGAAAGCGCACAATTCTCTTACCTATAAAGTGCCCATATAAAATTTCAAAACGTAAAATAACCTTCTCAACACCTTACTTAATAATATGTTAAGACCATATTAATATATCCTCAAACCACCAAGTACAGAAAAATTTAACCTTAATTGACCTATGTACTCGCACAACAACACACATATGATGTAGAGTAGATTATATCAACCGATTTTACAAAAAATCACGTAGGCTACTCACGTAGGGAATATCATTATCATCACTTAGTAAACTATCCAGGAGAGAGTGAGCGCGAACGCGAACAAATCAATAACCCCACTACGTTGTTCGTTAGTCAACATTGACCAAACCTCAATTCTATCGCTGTCAAGATCTTTTAAAAATTAATCAATATCAACCGGAGTTAAAAGTGACACTTTAAAGAAATCAGAGACAACATTAATCGAAGCAGGATTAAACTCCGAAATATCACTAACAAAATAAATAATCTCATCCGAACCAAATAACGTTGGGGAAGTAGAAATACCAGTACAAACTACTCAAGAACAATAATCGTACTTGAAATAGGTGCATATGGTTACTTGGCAAAGGAAGTAAGGTTTACTCCAAACTACATAGCTGGCGCTTCCAATATATAGACATACAAACTTGTTATGCATTACAGTGAATGTCCTTTATTCCTATTATGAGTTCTAGTTTATACTAACTAAAAGAATAGCTCTTAGTTCTAACATTTATTAACTTTGTATCGTATTTATTTTTGCCGATACAACAATTTTACTAAAGATTGATATAAATTTTTTATTTAAAATAAATTATATCATAGCTTTGTAATATGTAGCAACACTTTATTATATCATAGCTTTGTAATATGTAGCAACACTTTATTATATGCTTTGGTGGTAGATGAATTTGGGGGATGTTCTAGACTCGTATGGAATTGTTATCTTTTTTTTATGGACAAAGCTATTATATAACTTACTTTGTTTTGTTACTATGAGTAATTACTCAAAAATATTTAATATATAACCAACACTTTAAAAAGGTTATCAAAATGTTTAACCACGATTTTTGTACACTTCATTCCAAGTAGATTCCATGTTACATCAAATTAACTTTTTTTATTCTTTTTAATTGTGTGTTTTTTTTTTATTTTAATTAATAAATAACAATTTTTTTTTAAAAAATAAGAAAAAAATTTAAAACAAAAATTTTAAATTTTTATTTACTCTATTTGAAGCGGAAGGTGGGAGAAATAAATACGAAATTTTAAATAAAGTACAAAAAAATTTAAAATTTTTAAAAATTACTTTAATAAAACCAAAAATTGTTTTTTAATTTTAAATTAGGGAATTAAAAATTTAAAATTCAAATAAATACGAAAAAAATTTAAAAAAAAATATATAAATTTTTATTTTAAAAAAAAAAATTAAAATTACTTTATTATAAAATTTTTTTTTTCGTACTTTATTTAAACAAAATTATTAATTTGTTTTATATATTTTCTTACTTTATTTTAAAATAAAATTATATTTTTTAATTAAAAACTAAAAAAACCAAAAATAAATTAAAAAAAATAAAAATGTTGACTTTGACTTTGACTGTACACATAGCATCCTAGGTGGCAGCTGAAATGTACAAGAAAAAACAATGATTACACATTTTTGTGACTTTTTAAAAGTAGGTTACTCATGTTGATACTTTTTGAAGTAAGTTACTCATAATAGTACAAAATAAAAAGTATGTTACTCATTTATACCTTTTGTCCTTCTTTTATCTTGTATTATAACATAATGTGTAGATCATTATGAGCAGGATTGGAAGCATATTCTTGGGGTCAAAAGGTAGTCAGTGGGATTGAGGCTGCGTGGGGTGCAAAGATTAACTTGCTCATTCTACATATTTCATTTTAGTTTGGTCAAGCGAAACACAAGCGAGATTCCTCTCGACTCAATGTCGTTTAGCCCCGCGCTCCGCAGCGAAGCGCGGGCTAAAAACCTTGTTTGTATAATATTTTGCATGAATAAAAATAACGATCATTAAAATTTGAAAAGGGATCTTATTAGGTGATGCCCCATGTTTGTGTCGTAACCTAAAATTCTTATCTGAGTTTTTAATGTTTATGTGACTACTTTAATTATTTAATTTACCATCCTAATGTGGATTGTGCCTATGAAATTTGCCACTTATGCTTTTGATTTTGTCATGACTAGTTTTCATCATGCATGGTTAAATTAATGTTTAAGAAGCACCTCTAAGTTTTTTTATTACTTGATAATCTAAATGTTAGTTTCACACTAGGATAGGCTGGATGAGTCATGTACGTTAGCATATACTGTAAATAATTAAGGCTAAAAATGGAGAAAGGTAAACCAAGCTCAAAACTAAATATATGTGATTGCTATTATCTTAACATCTTTTATATAATAAAGCAAAACCTCAAGTGGAGACTTTTGTATTTTAAAAAATCAAATCATACCATATTAAGAAAGATTTTTTTATTAATATTTTTTTATAAATAGTATTTTTAATAAAAAAGCCAAAATAATTCTTTATTTAGAAAAAAGATTTAAAAATTCGTCTTTTACATACAAAATAATGAAACATTAACATAAAAGCATACGTGTCAAAAATATAAGGAAAAAAACTTACAAAAAGTGGATGTGATTTTTGTAAACATTGGTATCTCAATGTAAATGTTAACAAAAGCCTCTATATAAATTAAAAAAGAAGAATGCTACACCCACATAAAGCTTACAAAATTATTTTCACTCAATGATTTGTCAATTAAATATGGAGGGTAAAAAGGTAAAAAGAGAGATCATGAAGTAACATGATTGGACCAAACACTTGCCAAGTCATTATGTGGATATTTTTTTGTGAACTCTTTGTGATATAGCATTTCTCATTAAAAAAATAAAATAAAGGAAAAAAACAACCCACTCATTCCCAAAGACGATCTGTATTTTTTTTAAACCCTCGATACCTCAAAACCCTGAATGTATAAAAACAATTGAAACACAAAAGACGGTTTAGCAGCCTTAACAATCGAAATATATTGGGTTGAAATTCAATTCCCGAATCAAGGAATCTTTTATCAGGTTTGTTGCATATTTTTCAAGATTTTAATCTTTGATTTTGTATCATTAAAATCAAATCGATTTGTGGTTTTTATTAGATTAAGTTTGTTTATTCATATAACTTTATAATTATAATGTTGGATTATATGTTTAAATTTATACCACCCTTTTGTCCCTTCCTTATATCAGCTAAGAAATGTTCTTTAGATGAAAGCAATTGAAGTATCCGTAACTATATTTAATAAGAGCAAATGTTTGATGTAAGGTATAGGTTTTTTCCCTTCCATTCATTGTCCAAATTTATAAATATTAAGCACGTGTGTTGTTTAGATTTTGCTGAAGCTGCATACATTGCCACACTGGAGGCGCTCTATAGAGACATGCTACTGTGAAAATAACAAAACAAGTGAAGCGATGATGAACATAAAAGGTTAATAACAAACTGACTGGAAACTTATATTAAACCGATGACCTTAGATTTTGATTTCCTTGAGCGTCTCCAATGCAGGTTTTTAAGAGCTTTTAACTGTTTGTAATTTTTTTTCAAGAACTCTTGTCGTTTGAGATGATAATGACAGATTAACACAAATAAATCCATCCATCTATGCAGATGATTACCTCAAACATGAACACACACACACAATACAGAATCAAACCAATCCCTACAAATCAACAATGAGAATAAGTATGTCTATAACAGTGGCAAGGTGCCCCTCGTCTTCATAGCTTTGCTAAATCAAATTTCTAACAAACGACCAGGGGAACCTAAATTGGCAACTTCATACGCATGGATATAAAGACTTTTGAGTAGTAACTATAATCATACTTTGACCAAATTCCGTTCTTCATATCTTATCAAGCTTTTCAGCTTTGATCACAGGATTAGCCTTGGCTATGGCATCGCGCCCAACAGTTTGGTGATCAAAAGGAGAGCCGTGTTTGACAGAGTAGCGGTGAGCAGAGCAGAAAAGTTCGCCACACTTACAGTTGAAGCCGGTTTAACCAACCCGCGTGGGACAAGTGAAGCATCTGCTTGGTCCCACATTCGGCTTAGCCTCGGCGACTTGGCTTGAGGATGAGCCATCAGCCCGTGCTTGCACTGGAACCACATTCAACTCCATCGGCGCTGCCTGTTGGGCCTTGATGGCATAGCATCGCTGCCTAGACCACCATTGATAATGTCATCAAAGGATGAAGCTGCAAGTTTTGCGATTTCCTGCTTCGATATCATCTCCATGTGGCAGATGGAACACATATTCATGGTGGCTGCACTCTCCCAGAATCCACAGTTGTTGATGCAAAAGATTGGGCCCTCTGGACCGGCTTGGCACCATGTTTCTTTGGTTGATTCCATCTGTCAAGCTTCCCTGTGTTTTGCATCATTTTATTACGGAGTATATGAAAATAACTTATCATATAATATACTTCTGATAAACCCATGCCATCACAGATTAAACGTGTTTTTAACCATAACAGTACTTTTTAACAAAAACGTAAAAAACTGACGCAAACGTAAAAAAACTAACGCAATCGTAAAAAAACTGACCTAAACGTAAAAAAACTAAAGAAGAACGTAAAAAAACAGACGAAAACGTAAAAAACACTAGTAAAAATATAAAGAAACAAAAATGAAAGAAGTGCTTAATTAGAACAAAAACAAACGGTTTTTTTCATGCAGATGAAGACTTTAGATGTACCTCTTCTTCTGCATACATGGTTTGTAGTTGAAGAGGTAAAACCTAAAAAAAAAAACGAAACCTTAGTTTTGAAGATTATCACTGGAAAGTAAAACATTTTATGATGATTTCCTGCAAACTTCAAAATCACAGAACCACTAATTTCCCAACTTTAAAATTATCTCAAAGTATTAATCACATTGAGAAATCAAGCTTACGAGCCATTTCAAAGGTGTTTAGAGGTGTGTAAGCAAAATGCACACTAACTTTTTTTTTTCTACGATTTCTACGTTTTTCTACGATATATAATATTTTTTTACGTTTTCATCATTTATTTTACGTTTTTGTCAGTATTTTTACGTTTTAATCAGTTTTTTTACGTTTTCGTCATTTTTTTTACGTTTTCGTCTGTTTTTACGTTTTCGTCAGTTATTTTACGTTTTCGTCAGTTTTTTTACGTTTTCGTCAGTTTTTTACGTTTTCGTCCGTTTTTTTACGTTTTCGTCCGTTTTTTACGTTTTCGTTAGTTTTTTACGTTATCGTCAGTTTTTTTACGTTATCGTCTGTTTTTTACGTTTTCGTCAGGTTTTTTATGTTTTTTACGTTTTTGTCTGTTTTTTACATTTCGTCCGTTTTTTTACGTTTCGTCTGTTTTTTTACGTTTTCGTCTGTATTTTTACGTCTTTGTCAGTTATTTTACGTTTTCGTCTGGTTTTTTACGTTTTCGTCCGTTATTTTACTTTTTCGTCTGTTTTTTAACGTTTTTGCCTGTTTTTACGTCTTCGTCCGTTTTTTTATGTTTTCGTACGTTTTTTCTACGTTTTCGCCCTTCTTTTTAAGTTTGCGTCCGTCTTTTTACGTTTGCGTCTGTCTTTTTACGTTTTCCTCTATTTTTTTACGTTTTCGCACGTTTTTTACGTTTTCCTTCGTTTTATCAAGTTTTCGTCCGTAAAAGTACGACAACGTAAAAAACAGACAAAAACTTAAAAAAAGAACGAAAACGTAAAACAACTGATGAAAACGTAAAAAATGACGAAAACGTAAAAAAACTGACAAAAATGTAAAAAAACCGACGAAAACGTAAAATAACTGACGAAAACGTAAAAAACAGACGACAACGTAAAAAAACTGACCAAAACGTAAAAAACTGACGGAAACGTAAAAAACTGACGCAAACGTAAAAAACTGACGAAAACGTAAAAAACAGACGAAAACGTAAAAAACCGACGCAAACGTAAAAAACCCGACGCAAACGTAAAATAACTGACTAAAACGTAAAAACTGGCGAAAACGTAAAAATACTGACGAAAACGTAAAAAACTGACGAAAACGTAAAAAACCTGACGAAAACGTAAAAAAACTGACGAAAATGTAAAAAAATAATGAGAACGTAAAAAAACAGACGAAAAACGTAATATAACTGACGAAAACGTAAAAAAACAGACGAAAACGTAAAAAACTGACGCAAACGTAAAAAAACTAACGCAATCGTAAAAAAACTGACCTAAACGTAAAAAAACTAAAGAAGAACGTAAAAAAACAGACGAAAACGTAAAAAACACTAGTAAAAATATAAAGAAACAAAAATGAAAGAAGTGCTTAATTAGAACAAAAACAAACGGTTTTTTTCATGCAGATGAAGACTTTAGATGTACCTCTTCTTCTGCATACATGGTTTGTAGTTGAAGAGGTAAAACCTAAAAAAAACAAACGAAACCTTAGTTTTGAAGATTATCACTGGAAAGTAAAACATTTTATGATGATTTCCTGCAAACTTCAAAATCACAGAACCACTAATTTCCCAACTTTAAAATTATCTCAAAGTATTAATCACATTGAGAAATCAAGCTTACGAGCCATTTCAAAGGTGTTTAGAGGTGTGTAAGCAAAATGCACACTAACTTTTTTTTTATGTTGCAATCTAAATTTAACCTATTTATAAATTAATAATGGGTGTTTGGATATGCAGTTAGAAACAATTCAAATGATGATCACCGGTCCGCTACATTTTATGAACGATGAACATTCCATAGGTTTTCGAAAATAACTCGGATATATAATACACATGAATGACCAAGAACCCATTTGATCACTTACAACCCGTTTCCTTCTAAACTACTTTTTGAAAATTTCTAATCGTTTGACCCATTTGAGATGAAAAGTTAATCTGATATGACCCGTTCACAAGTAAGTGAGTCGAAACTGACAATGCATGTAGGTTAACTGATTTATCAATGTAGAGTTTATGTATCACAGGTTCCAATCTTGAACTTCATTGTGTTCTCTCTCTTCTGTCAAACAGTTCATGGGGTTCAAGCGAGTGGCCTCGACTATACCATGCATACAAATGGTCCCAACATGGCTCAATGAAGGATGCATTCCACTTCTATCACCTCAGTATTGGCACTAGAAATTAGTTGCTCCCCACATCCAAAGCACCCAATTCCAAGAATCTCACATCCTTAAAGCACCGAATGGAATTCAACATCAATTTAATGGATGAAAGATCGTGTAGCCCGTAAGTTCTTTGGATTATCATTACACTCATGTTCTATCGTATAGTTTCAAGCTGGCGAGGTATGAGGCATTAACTCTCTCAAATTCTTAACAAGTTTGTGTTTTTTCATAGGATATCCTAAATTTTGGATTTCAACAAGTAATGACAAAATTGACTTATTAGTTAGACTCTATGTTGCACGGGGACGGATACGGAAACGGGGACGGGGACGGAAACGGGTACTTAGAAACGGCAATGTCTCAAAATTCAAGAAACGGGTACATCCAGAAACGTTTGTTTATTTTATATATTTATATATATATTTATTATTAAAATAAATAAACATCCAACATCCAACATCAAATTGTTATCACCAAAATATCATTAATCAAAGTAGATGCAAAAGATTTATCAACCATGTGGAGTAGCGATTAATAGATAATGTTTTAAGTGAGACGCTCGATGAACTTCAAATGTGTCTTTCAAGAATTGAAAAATAGTTATCGGCATCGAATGAGATTAGTCTATTTTCTAGGTCATTACACGTCAATCCAAAAAGTTATACGATAAGTCACTTACATTAATCTCTACATGTTATATGGTTCCTTATAACGAATACAAGATATTTGATGGAATTAAATACAAATAAAGTGGATGAATTGAATTTTGATAGTGGAGGAGGCTAGAATGTAAATGGATTTCGATTCCTAAGATAGACTTTGTTTCGGTCTCTTGAATTTAAGCATGTATGATGATGTATCTTAATTGGAAAGTGTCCTGAGCTACTCACTGATTGCCTTTTTTCATATTCTTAAAAAATCCCATAACAATCACACCATGAGTTTGTATGTGTCTTCATTTAACCATACCAATCAAT